>KN499591.1:0-15439 GCA_000787155.1 Scartelaos histophorus | reverse complement strand
CGTGTAGGGTTGCGGAACTTCTGGTTAATAGTTTTCTATGGCAAAATGTGGAAATGTCCTGTATATTCTCTACCAGCTTAATCTGCCTGCCCCATCGCTAAATCTTCAACCAACAAAATCAATTAACAATTCTAATTTAAAAAATCTTATTTCACGATGTAGATGTTAGCATAGATAGACAGATTTGTGCAGTTCCAAGATGTTCACAGGTTACATCTCCAGCATTCGAACGGCACAAATCTGGCTAATTATCTATGCTTATATCTACATCATTTTTCATTTTAATTCTAGCCTGAGTGAACAAGTTACTTATGTTGTGGTCATCACCATAACATTTTGCTCAGAATAGGGTGATCAGATTTTCAAAATAAAATACTGGGACAACCCTGGTTTGTGGTGGTTGGTAATAACAAAACTGTGAAACGAGTGTCGTTACGCACTTGACACCCATGTGAGTCAGTATTGTCACATTTTCCTTGTGTTTTGGTCAATTTTAAGCAGCTTTTCTGTATTTTATCTCAACAAATGACAATGTATGCCAATCTTTACTGTTGGCAGGGATCAAATTGGTCAAAAATAGGGACACATGGGACATTTCTTGTATAAAACTGACAAATCATTGGTTTTGGATAGCTCAGAGTCACGCTAGTCGTTTATCTTTAAGCTATCGTCTTTCTTACTTCGATAGTTGTGGATAAATTCGTCATAGCAGATTTTATATCCATTGTGGACCTTGTTGGTTGAAGATTTGGTGATGGGGCAGATTTATTCATGTGGTGGTGAATACCTTTGACATTTTCAGAGGCATTTTGCCATAGAAAACCAGTTCCACAAACCTACAGCGCGGCACCATCCGTTGTGAAAAAGGTTTATTACCCCAAACTTTCTCTTCCAGCTATTTATTAAATCAAGTTATGTTAATCTTATATCTTATTTGACCCCTTTGCCAACATGAAATTCTATCTGGATTTGGAAATGAGTCACTCTTCGTATTGTGCAGTTTTATTGTTTTCTTAATAAAACCAAACCCCAGGCCATTCTAGTCAATGGGCCGAGCTCAGTGACACATTTCTCTAGCGTAGCCAAAGCCGACGATTACAACTATTACTTTTTTAAGACAATCCTTCAGTTTTTAAAATAACTGAAAGATTTTGAGCTAAGAAAAAGTTTGGCTAAGCATGAGCAATTTGCGTTTATTTAGAGCTCTGTGGGAATTTTATATTTACTTTTCTCTCCAGTCCAAACGATTGACAAATAATCCAGCTCGTGACAGCTCTAAACTAGCACTGCCCTATCAGTTATTTTAACAGAACCACCAATAAAACTGGATTGCTTCCTCTATTTAGTTCCCCAGAGGAAGTCATGTTTCCACTTCCTGTCTGTACAGTGCCATTGGAGGGTCATTCCATACTCTATAAAAAACTGAAAAAATGCACATGTGAAGGAAAATCCCAAATGTACAAATGACTTTTTCAAACGCTGAATATTGCCGTGAGTCTCGTGCCTTTGATAGGTTTGCCTTGTTTGTTGTTGAATGTGTGAAAATGCATTATTGTTTAAGAATCGATGTCTGATACTGTAAGAATAGACTGTGCACTTTGATTACCACTACTGAGTAAATGTGACGAGCAGTATTTGAAACTCATATTCGGACTTACTTCCTATATTTTTATGTCTTGATCGAAACCACTTTATTTATGGCTCCCTCTCTTCTGAGCATCTTACCTGTGTGCCCCTGGAACTGTTCATGTGTGTAAGATTTAAGGATAAAATAGTGTAAAAGGAAACTTGCCTGTAACTCAAATAAATGTGGCTATTATTATTGTACTACTCCCGACTGAAGTCTCATTAGTTTGCATTGTGCTGTGTGTGTTTTCTATGTGTGACTCTTTTAAAGCTGCAGTATGTAACTTTTCTAGTTGGCTTATCTTTGTGGACAGATAAGCCATACAGGTATACAGGCTGTACCAAAAAATCTGACATAATTTCATACGCCAATAAGTTAACTTTAATTAGGCAATTCTTGTTGTAATATCCTCAGAATATACAGAAACAGATGATTTTAGATTGAATGTTTTATTTTTGTTCCATTTTCAGGTTAAGCCTTGCCTTTCACTCCCAAAGAGAAGTCATTTTGTGTCTTGAATCTCCTCACACATGGTCAGCTTGTGCAGCCTTCAATGCAAAATTTGGAAAAAAAAAAAAAAACAAAACTTGGCAACTTTCAAACAAATTTGGACTTGGTACCAAAACTTTAAAGAGAAAAGCTGCTTATGCAGAGCTAAAGGATCTGGTAGACCAACATCAACATCAGAAGAAAAGTCAAGCAAGTTTGTGAAAAGAAGTTCAAGAGTAAGTTTGGAAATCCAGATTCCTCAGTTATTGGAAATGAAACTGTCAGCAGCTCATTCAGGCTTTAAAAGCAGATGACAAGAGAAAACATCAAAAATTCTGTGTTGACATGATACACAAATTTGTTTGCCAGTTGGTGAAGTTTTTCCAAATTTTGCCTTGAAGGCTGCACAGTCTTGGGTGAGTGTGAGCGAACAGATTCCAAGGAGCAAAATGACTTCCCTTAAAATATTAAGTAAATTAAATTAAATAAAATCGGAACCTTTTTCTATAGATTCTGTGGGAATTTGAGGTTATTTCATCAAGAACTGCCAAAATGATCGGCCTGGGGCTTGCACATATTCACTCACATTTTATTGGCTCTAAATATAATCAAAAACATACATTCTCCCTTAGTGTAAATCATGCTGTGGAACATTTCAGTCAAAGCAATAACATCTCCACAGACGCACACACACCTCAGACACTCCTCTAGATAAAGTTACACAGTGCTTCTTTATGTGTGTCATTGTGTGTGTCTCTATGTGGATTACTCACTGTCTACATCTCCATTTGTTTACATGTGTTTGGAAAAAAGGTTTATGTATGATTTCATTTTGGTCACATTGTCCAGATCCCAGAGAGGAATACTGTTGTTGTGTCCTTGGACAAGACACTTATCCCACCTCGCCATCAGTGTCTGCATACACCAGTGTATGAATGTGTGAATGGGTGAATGAGTTCCTTGATGTAAAGAGCTTTGAGAGCCTCGAAGGTGGAAAAGCGCTGCCTAAAAATGTGACCATGTACCATTTTACCCAGTCTAGTCCTGGTTTAGTCCAGGATTAGTTCTGAAATGAGTCCCTGTTGATGTGGTCCAAGTGTGAACGCACCCACAGAGGAAAGTTCAATAGTACCCAGGTGGAGAAAGATTTATAACAGCATAGCAGTAATAGAAATTGGTATAGAAGTTTTAAGTAATTGTTTGATTAGTAGTAGTACAAGTAGTAGTAGTAAATTCTATAGGTGTAATATTATGGTTTAATACTTTTACTTCAGTAACTGTACCATCTCTCACTGTTTTATGCCATATTGTTCACTCATATTTCTGTCCTTTCAGCTGTAATAATGTTTTGTGTACCTTTTGTCTTAATATTTATTTTTATGTTTCAATTTTTGTTACTGCTTCTGCTTGCAACAAAACATTGATATAACTTTATGTTCAGGCCTATAATATTAAATTGAGATGGTGGTAAAAGTAAAAGATTGTGAACGGGCTCATCTTACTCTCTTCTCTGATCTGTGTTATAGTTTCCTCGTCACAAACAGACTTGGAGTTGTGTTTTGTTTCATTGACACATGTATAACACACAAACCTGCGATGTCATTGTCACACAGGAAGTGTTCCACTGTGTTTTTAAACTGCGTACACCTCCACTAGAATCATTTGAATGTTTTCAGTCCTGGAATTGCCAATCTCACTGAACAAAAAGTAAAAGGTTAACTGAAAACTACCATTTCATGACATCACCAAGTGGAATAAAGTGTTTTTTTCAAATGTGAGAATGAAACAAAACACAACTCCATGTAGGTTTTTGATGAGGAGACCAAACCAAGTTACAGGTGTGGTAAAATTTAGACACAATTTGCTACTCACACTCTGTCCTTTTTCCACCGCTGGTCTTCAGTGTTGATGGATGGTTACGGGTAAATAAAAAGACAACTCTCAATAAGTAATCGTTTATTACCTATCAGAGTTAAAGCCAATACAGACAACGCAACGTCTGGGATCCTCAAACCCAATAGAAGAAGAACCAAGGATGATATCTCCTTTTAAAGGAGCAGTATGTGATTCCCAGGCCAGCTGAGAGACAAAGTCCTCCAGTGTGTTCTAGGTCTTCCTCTGAGCCTCCATCCGGATGGGACATGCCAGGCCGTACCAGACCCTGGTCTGTAAATCTCGGCACCTCCCAACACAGTGTCCAACACAAGGATGAAAAGCACCCCATCTCACATTCCAATGGTACATCATCAATACCAGTACCAATATTCACGGTTTGCATATAGTTTCAGACACCACACAGGTCAGATCTGTGGAGAGGCGACCCCGCTCACAGTCAGAATGCCTGTTTTTCTAGGTATTTTTGAGTTATAAAACCACCTGTAATTTAATACATGTAAAGTAGAGCAGTTTAATGTCGTACTGTGGAACATTCCAGGCAAAGCAATGACATAAAAAAAAAAAATGACAAAAAGTTGCACAGTGCATCCTTTAGATTGTAATTAAAAACATCAGAGAATATAACATCATTGCTTCAATTATCAATTCTAATTTCTTATGTCCATATATAGAATGTGTGTGTGTATGTGTGTGTGTGCGTGTGTGTGTGCGTGTGTGTGTGTGTGTTGTTTGCATGCTGTTATAATGTGTATGTTTTGTGGAGACGGGAGCAGGTGGGGGCTGGGGGGAGAATGGTCCTGACGGTGGCCTACTTCCGCCTCATCGCCTAGGTAACCGCATCTCTTAAATAAGGTTTGTTTTTTCGAGCACCTCCATCACTAAATCAGCTCTTTGGTGAGTTATTTCCAAGGACGTGGTTTTACCTGATTGTGATTAGACCGGTCTGCTGTGTTGTGTAATGTGTTATATTAAAACATCCTTGGCCTATATGCATTGTTCCCTATCTCTATTTACAAATACTTCCTGCTTTTATCAAGTTATTATGTAGCATTTTAGTATTATAGAAGTTACATAACTCAGAAGATATGTTAAAGTGAATAAGGTTTACAACAAACTCACCAAAGCATTGTAGAAAGTTTACTTTTTAGGTTAAAGGTCCTATATTACACAAAATGACTCTTGTGAGCTTTAAACAGAGTTATAATGTTGTTATCTCATCAAAAAACATACCCAGTTGTGTTTAGTTGCATTCACACATTTGAAAAATCCTTTATTATTAGTCTGTCTACATCTCCAAAGCTCAAAATGCTCTGTTCCACCTTGTGATGTCATGAAGCTGTAGTTTTCAAGTTAACAGCTTCTTTTACTTTTAGCTCAGGGCTGAAATGATCCAATTGATTCTCATCTAGGTGAAAGGAGTATGGAGATTAAAAACTCAATGATGCACTGCCCGTATTGCCCCATGACATCACAAGGTGGAGCAGATTGTTTTCCATTTGAGGGACAAAGACCTCCTAAATATGCAGGACGTGTGTATTAAACTTGTGTGAATGAAACAACACAAAACTCCAGGTATGTTTAGATCAGAAAATAGCATAATATCGGAGTTTTAAAGCTACACTGTGTCACCTTTCTGCTTTTCTGATGTTGTTGGAGGGGTCCACCACTTGCTTTTCTTCATGGAGATGTTCCACAGTAAGGCTTTACACTTATCTATCTTGCATTTGGTCGATCGCAACTGAAAAATTAGAGAAAAACCTTGAAAGACATCAATTTTTACTGTTAAGAAGCTCGCCTCTCCACAGATCTAACCTACAACTTCCCTAGTGACCTCTACTTGACTCTATAGCTCAATGCTTTACTGTGGAACATTCAGGCTTAAAAAGTAACATATTCATGGAAACAAGTGGAACCTACTCCTGAAAAGTTCCATAATGCATCTTTTATAAACCTGCTGATTTCTATTCATGTCTTGCTGTGTTTACTGCTTCCTGCAAGTCTGTCCTCAGTTGATTCCATCCTCTTTGTGTTTTATGCATAAACACTTCTGCTTCTGACCGGCTTCCCAACAACCCCACATCTGATAAGACGAACCCGGTCGCCCGTGACAACCGCCATGACCATTCAGTGGCCCTGGACGCGAGGAAGTCAGCTAATTAACCCCGGGTTCACGACGGAAGGAGCCAGTGGTTTTAATACGATTCTGTTGGGTTATACAAACAGTTACGCCTCTGTGCGCTCTCAATATTATTGGCCTGCATCTGTCCATCTGCTCCGGGACCAGAGGAGGAGAAGGAGGAAGAGGAGGAGGAGGAGGAAGAGTGTAACTATGGACTACTTATGATGAAGAAGAAGTAGAGTTGGGAGACGGTGCATCTTGAGAGGTCAGTTAAACACAGACACACATTAGACTATAGTTATTATATGTTATTATATGTTATTATAGGCCAACTTTTCCCACCCCCAAGTACCACCAGATCTAAACCGGGACTAAAAAAGACTAAACTAGGGTCAATCCAGGACTAAAAAAGTATTATTCTAGATCTAAACTAGAGCCAAAACAAGGTCTAAAAAACGCAATTCTAGGTCTAAACTAGGGCTAAACCAGGAGTTAAAAAGGACTTGTCTAGGTCTAAAGTAGGGCTAAACCGGGACTCAAAAAGGACTATTCAGGGTCTAAACTAAACAGGTCTAAAAAAAAGACTATTCTAGATCTAAACTAGGACTAAACCAGGACTAAAAAATACTATTCTAGATCTAAACTAGGGCTAAACCAGGACTAAAAAGGACTATTCCAGGTCTAAACTAGGGTTAATTCAGGACTTTAAAAAGACTATTGTTAGCTTTGTCAAGAATGCTATGAGTTTAAACACCTAATAAGAAGGATGCCTTTCAGTACAAGGACAGCTGGTTACACGTTTAACCCCTGTGATGACCACATATTCACCAGTCTCTTCAACTCTACCCCCGTAACCTTACTAACACACAGACGACACATAAAACAATGAAATTCTACAAAGATATTTCTCACACTATGCTAGAATTGTAGACTTAAGTTTACCGTTTGACCACTTAAAGTCGCTTTACTTTGTATTTTGTGGTATAATACGTTAATGAGAGTATAGCCACATCTGCCCTGGGGCTGACTGGTAGAGGCATGGCTGCCATTTGTGCCCCAAGCAGGAGTGAGGGATCTTGCTAAAAAGTATGATCTGGATGTATGAATATACCAGCAATAATAATCAGAAGATTTTTTTGCCGCCAGAAATGTGCAAACATGCCTTTAAAAGTACACTGTGCAGCTTTTCAAGTGGAGGATCAGCTACCTACTTGTCTCCATGGAGATGTTACTGCTTTGCCTGGAATGTTCCATAGTATGACTTTAAGCATATCCACCTACCACAGATCTGAACTATAATGTAATGTAGTGCTGTAACCTGCTTGTCTCCCTTGTGATACTTAGGTTTACTTTATACTGTGGAACATTTTAGACAAAGCAATACATTTTCCTTCATTCACCCTCCACTAGAAATGTTACGGAGTGCACCTTTAAGTGTATAGTTGGAAGGACTGTGAACAGTGTAGAAACATCACTAAAAGTTCTTGTTTGAAAGATACAAAATAACTTCAAAACAGCATTCAAAATAAGATCATTTGAGTCCAGTTTATTCCTGATGTAGACTTTATTTAGTCCTGGTTTAGTCCTGGTTCCGTCCTGGTTTTATTACAAGTTTAGTCCCAGTTTTATAGCCTCCCCAAAAGTGCTATCACATTTCATTATTTGCGTACTCCTCCTTAGACACACTTACCTCCAGTAGCTGTTATTATAAACTATATAGGCACAACTGTCCTGGGCTTATCAGACACTAGAATAACACACATTTATACTGGTAGTGAGTGAAGTGCCTTGCTCAGGGACACAGTGGCAGTTGGGAATGCTGATATCTGGACCCACATAGTAAATTATAATTTCAATGGCCAGTTTAGTTACTGTAGCCTATTAAGATGGGCTCATAAACTGTCCTGTCTGAGTCCAGTTCAGTCCAGATGTAGACTTTATTTGGTCCTGCTGTAGTCCTGGTTTGGTCCTGGTTCAGTCTTGGTTTAGTTTAGTCTCAGTTTTAATGTGATTTTGTGTAGTGTGCAGCCTACAAATCCAAAGATGTTAATTTTGTCTGTGCCCTTATGTTTATTACACACATTTTATCCCATTCGAGCAATTATACTAATTCCAAATTCAGTGGTGGAACTTAACAAAGTAAAAGTAGTAAAGTAGCTAATTTGAGGTATTTTTAATTTAATTAAGTACATTTAAGGTGGATATTTTTTACTTTTATTTCATTTTATTACATTTGAGACCAGATATCAGCATTTTCTACTCCAATATATTTGTGAACATGACTGAAAATTAAAAGTATTTTTTAGACTGGGGCTTTAACATTAATTAAACAAACAAAAATATAACAAGTAGATGAATAAAAACAGCCAGAATAAAATATTGATTCAGTTGTTTCAGCACAAATCCAAATAACATTTACAACTATTTTTATTTATTATCATTTATTAGCTCTCATAATCTGTGCAAAATATTCTTACTTTTAAAGATGTGTTAGTACAGCACTATGTAACTTCTAAGGTGGATAGTCTGCTTCTTGCTTGTCTCCATCAAGATGTTATTTCTTTGCCTGGAATGTTCCACAGTAAGGCATTAAACATATCTCCTTCGTTCAAAAGTTTTTTATAACTCAGAAATGCCTCATAAACATGAATTCTTACCATGTGCACACTTCTCCCATTAACCAACCTCCAATGTTAATGTTAAATTGTTAATTTCCACACTCTGGAGCAGTAATATCACCATGGAGACCAGCAGGGAGTGGACCCTCCACCAGAAAAGTTACACAGTGCAACTTTAAGATTGCTGTTTTTCATGTGGTACTTGTACTTGCTAATATTTATGCTCCAGTATTTGTACTTTTACTTAAGTAATACAATGGAATGCTGCTTCCACCACAGAGACAGATGACAGAAATGGCCCAAGGAGATGTATAGCATGTTAAATCTCCCCAACATCATTTGTTACCCAATCATAAATTATGCACTATACAATTACTATATACGACCTTATTTGTAATGACCATGTTGGAAAAGCAATCACATTAAGCCTATGGGCGTTCAGTCCATTTTAATTTACTAGAACACAGCGCGCGACTGCTGCTTCCTATCAAAGCCTGTCTAATTTATATGGAAGACGCCATGGCAGCCAAAAAGTCCATTTCATTTGCGACTGTTTCTGCTGTTGTGTAATGCGGCAGAAAAGGGACGGGGACGGATCGTTACGCTATAAGCACCTGCTGGTTTGGTTTGGGAGAGGAGAGGCGAAAGGGAGGAGGGCTGTAGCTCCAAGCGGTGCGCGCCTTGGTCAACACATGGCTCATACGGTAGTCAGCTGTTGAGAAAAAGCAGGGAGGAGCTGCTTATAACGCGCTGGCTGGCTGGCCGGATGACTCATTCGTGTATACCCAAAGCGCGTTTCGATTCATTCACAGCTCTCCACATATGCACATACACGGATCTTTACGCGCACGCCACCGCCACCTATCCGAGCACGTTTGGGAAGAGGAGGGAGGAGAAGGAGGAAAGTAGGAAGGAGGGAGGAGAGAGGAGAGAGGAGGGGGGTCCTAATCAAAGCGCATCGGGGCCGTAGAGAGCTCATGTACCGCGGTGACGGGACACTCCGACAGTAGCAGCAACAGCAGCAGCAGCAGCAGCGGCGGCAGCGGGAAGCCCAGACGATCGGTGCCCGGGCAGACGGCAGCTGGATCGGACACATTTTAACCCACGCAACCCACGCACGGGAGAAATCACCAGCCAGATCCTGCAAAACATCATCCCATTTTGCCATCGGATTAAAATCTGCCCTACCACAGCGCCGAAAACTAAAAGGTAACAAAATTATCCATGTCTGCTATATGTTTTACGCACGTTTACGCACAAGATCGCAAGGTTAATAGTTAAATTTATGATCTGATATGTGTTCAGGGGTTGTTTCAAAGGTTAATGCTGTATTTTACGCTTGCATTTAGTGGCTGCATCCAAATCCTCTCTCGCATCATTTAGACATCCTCGCTGCTGTCACACACACAGCTGGAGACAGTAGCCCCCTTTGCTAACTAGCTAGCCCGCACGCAATAAAAATAAGCGCTTAGTCATGAAATTTGTAACGTGTGTACACTTTGCTAGACTTCCTGGTTTGTGTCAGAGGTTGTCACTGTGGCTGCCAAGGCCGTGAAAGTATGAGAATGTTGGAGTTTTATTGGTGTTCCCAGCGGTGGAGAGGCTAGCCGGTGGGAGCTAGCTGTAGCGGGACAGATCAGGCAGGCTGCAGACCACTGACAGACAGACAGGCACTCTATGGACACAAAGTCAAAGCAATGTCCCATTCATTCTCCAAGTCTATTTATTTTATTTTAACTGCACTGTGCATTTTACTGCTTGCAAACTCTTGGAATAAACGAATGATCAGATATAGTAGTTTTAATGTAGTCAAATAAATGTATAGACCCTTTGAAAAACTGTAAACAAAAACAAATTCCAGAGTGAAGGCGGCTGAAGCGGAACAAACTGTGATTTTTATGGCAAAACTGGGAAAAATATTAAAAATCGAGGGAAATTTGGAAAAGAAAAACCTCTAAAATACACTATCAGAACCCAGTTCACAGGCAAAATCCACATTTTGAGGTTTTGCTGGATAAATCCTAACAGAAAAGTTGAGCTCACAACAGTTTTTCACATCATCTACAGATATATTACACATTTCATCATAAATTATACTTTTTGTGAAGCCCAAATACTGTTTTAGTGTTAGAAAACTGGATTTTTTCATCCTTCTTAATAGAGAAGCAACATAAATAAGTAATAATGTAGTAATAATGAGTGTAGTAATAATGCAGTAATAATGAGTGTAGTAATAATGTAGTAATAATGAGTTGTACCTTGGAAATTCAATATTGTTGCTTATTTTTTGTTAATTATCATAAAACCATTAGCATTTAGATCAGCTCGTCAGTTAATCATTATAATTATATGATGTTAGCTTCATTTTGCCTCCACTTGCTCCTTTCCAGAATTTTAAACATTCTAATGACATTGTTGAAAGGAGATATAAAAATAGGCTACTCTACAGTGGATGTGCTATGGTATTTTAGAGTTAATTTATTTTTGAACATTAAAAAAAAAAACATTCAAAAGCACGACATATAGTCTCCATACTCTCAGAACATGTACATTTAACAAAGAAAGAAACAAAGAAAAAAATAAAGAGAGGAAACTTGTTCAGAACATTCTGTGTGCAAAAAAGGAGTAGGAAGCAGGAGAAGCATCTTATTTTAATCCTACCGCTACAATTTACTGTATTTCATCTACATGCTATTCAGTGTATAGATAAGTTAGATGGAAAAAACTAAGAAATCACCCCCCCAAAAAAAACAACACAACATTTGTATTTGAACTATTGAGGTCCATCGTGTTGAGTAGAATTTTTAGTCCTGGTTTAGACCCTGGTTCAGACCTGATTTAGACCTGGTTTATTACTGCTTAATCCTTGGTTCATGCATGGTTGAACAGTGGTTAGCCCTGGTTTAGTTCTGATTTAGTCCATATACATTCACAAAAATAGAAACTGAACTTTGGAGAACAGGATTCATCTTTGAAAGTCATAGATAGATCCTGACCAACGCTTATTAACAGTCCTATATTGTGCAAAATTGCAGCTACCCTTTTACCTTTAATTCAGTGAGGATTTGCAATTCCAGGACTGAAATCATCCAGATTATTCTAGTGAGAGTGTATGGATTTAAAAAACACAGCATAACACTTGTATTCCCAGAGTGTTTTCGGTCTGAGAGAAGAACTCAGCCTAAATATGCAGAGTTAGTGAGTTAAATGAACCAAAAAAGAAGCATTTTTCCTCTTGTAATAATGACTCCATGTTGTTGCCCATAGGAGCTGAACGCTGTCCGCTGGCTGGTTAGCACTAGTCAAACAGCTCAATGAATACATGCCAAACAAGTTTCCATTGATTTACTGTCCGCAATGTCAAATACATCTATTGTGTTGTGCTTAGTGCGTGAAGCTCAGGGCGTCCTCATTAAATTTCAAAATAAAACGTAAATTGTATCAGAGGAGGTTCATGACATTGGTTGTAAGGTGAATTTAAAGTTGCCAGGTCTGCTTGTTTTTGAAAATCGATTGTCTATTTTACATAAGCTTTAGTAGTGTTTAATGCTGCACAATGTAACTTTTTGGTTGGGGGTAACTCACCTGCTTGTTTCTATGGAGATGTTATTGAAATGTTCCATAGTGTGACATTAAACAGCTTTACTTTACATTTATTCAATTACAGGTGGGTTTATAGCTCAAAAATACCCAGAAAAACAGGCGTTCTGACTGTGAGCGGGGTTGCCTCTTTGCAGATCTGACGTGTAACTCGGTCCAGTTTGGTTCTCGATAAAAAACTGAAAGGTTTAATCAAAATAAATTTAAAGTAATGGTGTAAATCATTAAAGACAAACATGGATGGCCACCAGAAAAGTTAAACAATGCACCTTTAATGTCCCTGCTCAAGTCCTGTTCCATTTTCCTAAATCCTTTAACAGTATTTGCTCAAGAATTTAGTCAATTTATTTAACATATATTTTGCTAAGTCAACCATTTGTTTAAGGTTTTTCTTTTTTATAATGTTCAAACAGGTATTTAGGTCAAGTAATGTCATTTGGAGTGAAAAAATCTTATCTTCATTTTGGTTTTGTGTGACTTAAAGCTGCACCGCGTAACTTATCTGCATGGAAATGTGACTTGTTTATCTAGAATGTTCCGCTGTATAGATTAAGCATATGTGTCATGAGGCAGACAAGCAGGTTACAGCACTGTGCTACATTACAGTTCAGATCTGTGGAGAGTCGCCCCTATTCACAGAAGGAATGATTGTATTTTTAAGCAGTAGAAACACCCGTAATGAATAAATGCACTAAGAAAATGTTTAATGTGAACATTCCAGGCAAAGTAATAACATCTTTATGAAGCCAAGCAGGTAGCGGACCCTCTACCAGAAAGTTCCGCAGTGCACCTTTACCCGTGTAGTTCAGACCTCTGCACACATGATTTAAAGTGCATGTGATTCTTGTGTTAGTGAAGCCATTAATAATTTAGCGCATTTTCAATCGTTAATGCTCCTGAATGTATTTGAAATGTACCATGTGAACTCAATCTTGATTTTAAAGGTGCACTATGCCGCCTTCTTGTCGCCATAGAGATGTTATTCTTTTACCTAGAAAGTTCCACAGTATGGCGTTATTCATCTGTTTTGCATTTACTAAATTACAAATGATTTTATTACTTAATAATCCCGTGAAAAACATGTTACTGTGAGCAGACGGCTTCTCCATAGATCTTATCTGTAACTTGGCCAAGTGCTGCTGCATTCTTGTCGCCATGGAGATATTATTCCTTTACTAAGAATATTCCACAGTATGGAGTTATACAGCTATTTTGCATTTAATAAATTACGGAAGTTTCCTTTGCTCAAAAATTCCTTGAAAAACATGTTACTATGAGCAGACAGCTTCTCCATAGATCTTATCTGTAACTTGACCTGGTGGTGTTAGCTGCTTGTCTCTGTGAAAATAGATAAGCTTGAGGCAAAGCAAATACAACTTGTGGCTCAATAAAGTTTTTCTAAGTCTCTAAGTGTGTTATTACAGTAACACTCCCTGAAGTGTATTAAAGTCCTATATGACATAAGGCTGTTGTTATAATGTTGCAGTCCTTTATTATGAATCTGCATATCCAAAGCTCAAAATCCTCTGTTCCACCTTGTGATGTCATGAAGTGGTTACCTTTAGTTTGATAGAGATTGGCAATTCCAGGGCTAAAATGATCCAGGTGATTCTACTGAAGGTATATGGAGTTTTTAGTCTATTACACTAAAATCCAAGGCAGCTCCATCTGTGTCACACCTTTCTCTTGCTTTTCACCCTCTCTCCAGCCTACAGTAGCTAATCTAATCACGCCTGGTAAAATATTAAAAGCTAAAGACCTGTCCCGTACAGTTGATGGGAGATCAGGAGCATTATGTAAAGGAAAACAAATTTGCCGTCACTTTATTGACACAGCGCAGACAGAGGCTTCCACAGCGATTATGGAGCAAATACAATGACAGTCTATTACCTGTGCGTTAAACACACACTGCTGGAGGATCTCAGGCTGGGTCAGGTGTGTGTACAGGGTTCTATTGTTTTCCATTTGAGATTAAATACTTTTTAGTTTAGAAGAAGTAGTTTGAGACCAGTGTTGTCACGATTCTAACTTGTAGCTTGATCTGCATTACCCGCTTGTCTCCATAAAGAAAAATGTAATCCCATATTGAGGTACACTTTAAGCATGCAGCTAAGTAACCATGGAGACAAACAGGTGGCAGAAACACAACCAGAAAAGTTACGTAGTCCACCTTTTAATAATATCTATAAGTCTTCATTCAGATTTAAAGAGGTTAGAACGGTATTAAAAGTCCTGTAGCTGCAGTTTTGTTTTGTTTCATTCATATATATTTGCGTAATCTTTATTATTAGTCTTTTTACATCTCCAAAGTTCAAAATATTCCACCTTGTGATGTCATGAATCTGTAGTTTTCAAGTTAACAGCTCCTTTTACCCTTAGTTTAGTTCCTTTAGTTCAATAGAGATTGGCAATTCCAGGGCTAAAATCATTCAAATCATGCTAGTGAAGGTGTATGGAGTTTAAAAACACAGTGGAGCGTTTCCTGACATCACAATGTGGAACGGAACATCTTAAATATGAGTTTATGTGTTAAAGATGTGTGAATGAAACGAAACACAACTCTGGGTCTGTTTGTGATGAGGAAATGTGACATAGATCCAAAAACAGAGTAATATGGGTCCTTAAAAAAACAAATAAAACAAAAAATAATAATAATAATATCATCGCTACGCCGACTATTAAAATAATCTTAAATTGCATCCTGTGTTGGTTTAATAAGATTCTGAAATGCCAGCTGAGGGTGGAACAGATTAACAAAACAAATCACAGGTTGGTGTTTATTTGTAACAGATTTTGATGCAGAATTTGGCAGTTCTTTTGGTTAATGAGCTCTGCCAGAACTGAAAAGCATCTTTAGCTCTCCGCCACATTATGAATCTACTGCACCTCTCCTGTTCTTTATCCAAGGCTTTACACATCGTTAACAGACTTGCATTATTTAGCTGCTCATTTGTGCAATTAAACCATAGACTGTATATGGAAATGGACAGAGCTAACCCGCTAGCTGCCATGTTCCAAACAGGAAGTGTGGCTCCATCTACTCTGTTAACAAATTTACCTGAATGTGGAGGGTCCGTCACCTGCTTGTTT
>JACN01153488.1:0-11728 GCA_000787155.1 Scartelaos histophorus | reverse complement strand
TACTATACTATACTATACCATACTATAATATAATTGTGCACATTGGCAAGACACTTTACCCACCTTGACTATATGTATGAAGGTGTTTTGTGTGTGTGTGGTTGTGTGAGGTGTGAGAAGTGAATGTTCAATGCATAATGTAATGACTGTAAAGTGTAAAGTTTATGTACAGTGTATAGTGTATTTATTAAACAATGCTATTTCTTTAAACTTAAAAAGGAAATGTTTTAATTATGCATTAACATCCAATTATTGTGAGTTTGCATCCGTCTAATGGAACATTTGGATCTTAAAATTCTAAGATATGTTTTAATGTGTTAAAAGTTGGTGTTAAACCTATTAACCTAAAAGAAGTAGCTCAGATGTTGTTGTGGGTGTTGCAAATGCCAGGAAGTAAATTTTGACAGTACACCAGGCGAGATCAGGACTCACTTCATGTTTCCAGCAGGAGGTACTTCAGATTTGAGTCATCTTCAGTCTGCACAAATCAATAGATAAATAGATATGGTGTACGGAAACATGCCAGAGCACTTCCTGTTGTTTATTTTCTGAACAAAAGGGCTTCTGAAGGCCATAACCATTAGCCACAACAAAAACAAAACAGCAGCACTCTTGGCTTAGCAACCAAAGGGCCGCTCCATAATACTTAGGCAACTTTTAAATGCATTTATGTATTATTATTTTTATTTATTTAATAGCTAGAATGCACACTGATGAACATGTGTATTATATATACACATATGCAACACTTTGGTGGTTACTTTACTATCATAATCTTTAAATCTTCTGTCTGTTGTTTAGAGGGTTCATATTACACTCTTTTCTAGTCTTTGTTATAATATTTCCTCCTCACAAACGTACCTGGGGTGTGTTTTCATTCACACAATCCTGCATATTTACGCTGAGACTGTCTGTCAAACAAAAAACACTTTGTTCCACCTTGTGATGTCATGCTGTAATACAGAAGTCCTCCATTGGGTTTTTAAACTTCATAAACCATCACTTGAATAATTTCTATAACTTCAGCCCTGGAATTGCCAATCTCTGCTAAACAAATGGTAAACCTGAACACAGCCTCTTCATGACATCACAAGGTGCAACAGAGCATTTTGAACAGATTAATAATAAATGGTTACTCATACACAACTCCAGGTATGTTTTTGAGGAGATAACAGCATTCAAACATGACTTAAACTGCACAAGAGTTAATTTTGCGTAATGTCTGACCTGTAATAATTCAGAGAGCTTGGTGCCAGACTGCTCAAATCATTTATTCAGCTTTGTGCCTGTTGTTGGAGCCGCTCCTCACCAGACATGTTCTGGAAAAAGACTGGACCAGCTGGGACAGTCACTGGACTGTTACTCCTGGTCACACGAAGCCTCCTCTTCACTCCAAAAAGTGTTGATTGAGGAGCAGAGTGTGTGAATATGAGTGTTAAAGTGTGTGTTCTGTGTGCAGTTTTGGAGAGGTGGCCAGTGTGCAACAGCTCTGAGCCAGAATAACTAATGTGATCACCCAGAGACTCCTGGTGTTATCAGAGGGAGGCTAATGCCACACGCACAACATGTTTGTGTTGTTTTGTGTCTTAATCCTCATATTACCAACTTTTGTAACATACTAAAGGGCACATATTACGCTGTTTTCTGATTGTCGTTGATCATTCACATATACACATACTTCTTACAACTGTACAACACTCACCTTTATATAACAGATAACCCTAATCTCTATCACTGTTTAATCATTGCATGGTTTTTCCTTACAAGCTGTTGTATAGCTGACATATATATTTACTATGTTCTATATTTAATTTTTTTCTTGTTCAATACTCATACCTTATTTAACACCAGCTTGAACCACCTTGCTCTTTTTGCTACTTATTTAGAATGTATTATTACCATTTATATTTTTCTCTTTGTTAATATAAAATATTGTGGCATATGAGCTACTGTGTAAAAATAATCTCTGTTGTGGATCTAGTTGAAGTCCATAGAAAAGAGCTGGACTCACCAGTGTCTCACCAGAGGAAAAACTGAATCGAGGGAGATGTTTGGAGATTACACTTCAATTACAAAATGATTAAAAACTAACAAAAAAACAACACAATATTTTAGAAAGACCTAACGGGGAAAAATAAAATCTAAAATGTTACTACAGATTGTTACAATAACTCTCTGCTTGTGTTTTGGTTTGGTATAAAGATTTAATACAATATCCCCTCCATTTTATAGGGTCTAGTTGGTTCTGTTTTTTACCTATTAATAACAGAAATTCTGGTCATAATTTAAAGGTGCACTACGAAATTTTGTTGTTGATCTGTTACCTGCTTGTTTTGTATGTATATGTCATCATTAATTAAGACAGAACGTTTTAATACCAAACTGTGAAGCAATCCAAACAAAGCACTGACTTTGACCAAAAAAGCTGCACAAAGCACCTTTAAGAGTCCAGTATACGTGCAAAGAGTAATGCCTTTCACATTAAATAGACCGAAACACTAAAGACAAAACAACGATAATCCAAAAGCCATTATACTTTGTCTTATGTATCCGCCCATGTATATTTTTGTAATGGTCCTTGTTATGCTAATTATGTGTGTCTCTGCACAGTACACTGTAGTCTTCTGTATAATGAATATGTCTATGTGCTGTATTCAAATCCCATTATTACAGCTGGGGGAAAATATCATTTCCTTTGCACATTATTTTGTAAAAATGGGTCACAAACTATTTTAAGAAAATCTTTTCTTTCATAAATAAAGGCTGATTTTGTGTTTTCTACAGAGAGGATCTTTTCAAAATGTGTTAGTATCAGAGCAAATTGGACCAGAATGTGTCCACAGCACTAACATTCACATTGGGGCCAATATGATTTTTTTTTTTTTCCTGAGCCAACTGAAATTTATTTTGTACCTTGTGAGTGATGGTGTGAAATGTAGCAATATCTCTCCCCCCAAATGCCCATCACATCTGTATACCAATCTACAAATAACTGCAGAATGCGTGTATATTTTTTAGGGTAAGGGTTAGTTCAGAGTCTAAATCATATTGAAGTTTTTTGGACATTTGTTGCCCTAAAACTACAGTTAGACGCAGTCCCTCGAAAACATTAACATAATTGTATTTAAGATTTAAGCATAATGTAGGAGCATAACTGCAAAACTTGTCTAAATGTCAGAATAGTTATAATTACACTAAGATAAAGAACTACATTTTTATTGAATTAAATTAATGTTACTTTACTAATGTTACTCATTTGCACTTCTGCCACCTGAAAAGTTATGATAAATACAGAATATACCAGAGATACTATTCCAACAAAAAAGTGATTAAATAAAACTGTCATATGCACTTTTAATTTAGTGTTTCGCCTGTGTTGCTTTTCATAGACTCTTTTCTGATTAGTTTCTATAACAGCAAACAATGGCACAAAATCTTAATTGAATTTTTTCACATTGTCCGACTTCTGTTCGATGTGAATGTGATTTGGAAAAGTCTGTTGCCACAGCATGGTACTTTGGCTCGGTGGAGTCATTCTTCTCACAAAGACAGTTTAGCCTTTTGGATTGCCATTGAAGACACATATGCCTCCTTCCCCCCCAAAAGCAAGCATGAAATCCACTTCCATCTCCCTCGCACTGGGGACAATCAACCAAATGGCCACTTGTGTCCACGTCGCCGCATCGTACAGTGTCAACGATCACGTCTGCATTATTCAGAAAGTGGGTAAACAACAGACTGGGGGACAGAAATTGGCGCAACACCAGCTGTCTAATTAGCTTTGCGCTGCTCTTGAAAAGCAAACAGGCACAGAAAGAAACCCGCTTTGAACAGTGGCCAACACTTCCCAAAATGCTACTTCCCCCAATCAGTCAGGGCGAGAGCGATAGGAAGAAATGGAAGGCGAGAGAGAGAGAGATTAGATCATACATTTAGCGCCGGCGTGCTCTCCTTCACTAAGTTATTTTGGAAGCGCTGTAAAGGGCCTCAAGAGGCTGCAGGCGGAATTTACATTTTAATGAAGCTGTGGTTGATTGCTGTTAGGTGGACTTACTCAGGACGGGATGGTTCAGCTCATATGAATTACACATAAATAGAGACATGCTTGCTTACAGGTCCATACAAACGCACACATATGCACACACACACACTCACACACACACACACACACACACACACACTGCGGCTGCACAGTGAGAACATGCTCCAGCTGAGAGGTGATTCAGATACAAATTGTCCTGTAAACATGGGAAGAGAGTGAAGGGCAATCGGGCTGCAGCACTCATAAAGCATTGTGCAGAGAAAACTTTGAGTTAAGCAGCAAAATGTGCTTTAAAATCTTAAGATTTTGGCAGCTTTATAGAATGAATGGTGGATGGTGTTAGTACAGACTGCATAAAGACGTGGACTAAAGGAGTGTGACGTCGCCCATAGTGTTGGGCTCCAGTCAAATGAAGCTCACCGGGCTAGCAGTTATAGGAACGAATTTGGAATTCCATTTTAGAAGTAGGAATGTATTTACAGATAAAATAGTGAAATAAAAACACCTGGATCATGTAGAGTAGGTTAATATTGTAACTCTCGTATCTTGTTTTGAATTGTCTAATGAGGCCGTGGGTATGGCGGGTTACAGTTAGATTTTCTATGATGAATTTCTTCTTCTGTTCCTGCAGTCTTTTGTGCTAAAATAACCAACACGGCAGCACAGTGAACCGTTTGTGTCTTTCTTTATTCAGCAACTCAAGTGCGCCCCACAAATGTGCTCCCCTGAAAACAATAGGAACCAACATCACGGTGGAAAAACTAAACGAAATGTATCCAACATAAATATAATAAATAACATGAACTGTTAATAAAATAAGTCCAATGTAATATAAAATAATTCCTCCAAATAATACAAAATAATAATGGCCCAAATTAATATATATAAAATAATATATGCAAAATAAATCAGGATTACAATATTTTAAGATCAAAATGACGAGGCTCAGTGCAGCAATTACAAAGAAAAAGGACTGTCAATTTTTCAATGTAAAGTCAATTGGAGTTGATGGATCCAGAAGCATCGCCGTGTTCACTTCCCATTTGGAATTAGCAGGTTAGTTTTGTCCGTTTATGTACAATCTATAGTCTTTCTTCTCCCAAGTCTCCCAAACACAAACTAATATGGACAATTGGCAGAAACTGTATATTTATGGGTGTTTAGGTGAACGTGTGTGTTTGTGTATGTGATACAAATGTAGTTAACAGCACTTTTATTTATTTATTTATGGCTTGCTTTTCACTTACAATAAAATATTAGCATAGTACTTGTATGCAACATAAGTAACTTGTTTTGTAAACTGAAGGTGAAAGTGATTTTCTGTCATAAAAAAATCAATGGTTGGCCTTTCCTGTCCTGTCCTTTCCTATTTGAGTTCATCTTTGACCTCTTCTGTATCGTGTCATCTCCCTGTGCAGAACCTTTGTGACAATTTGTAAGACTTTCCCCAAAACATACAATTTTTAGCCTCTGTAGTGAAGAATTTCAAAATAGTCTGATATTTTGAACAATTACCCACGCTGACAATTACTAATTTGGCCGAGCAGTTCTCTTATAATCCTAGATATTTTCTTTAATACCTTTTCACAATTACATAGATTTTTGACTTTTTTGTTTTATTATTATAATTATTTAAAATCTCAATCCTAAATTATTGCCTCTTCAAGACAACAAGAATAGATAAAAATGCTCAAAACAAGCACCGTTGTCAACTCTATTCTTATTTTTATGATTTTTATGCAGCAGTTCAAAAACTATTTCCAGTAAATACTACATAAGAATATATTTGGCATTTGGGTACCTCCAGGTCTAAACCATGTCTTTATATAACTATTCTAACTAAAAGTGTCCAACTGTACGCCCTCTGACCTTAGCTCTTCCACTGAGTTTTTGGACCAGAACATTCATTTTCACATCAAGTCTTTTCATTGATCGCAAACGTTGTGTAACTTTTCTGGTCTGGTCTTTTTTTTTTTTTCCATGGAGAGTCATTTCCAAGTAATCTCTCTTATGGATCAATAAAGTTTGTCTAAGAAATTGATTTTTTTTGTATGAAATGTTCCTCAGTAGCTTTAAACTTATTTATGTTGTGTCTATTCAGTCACAGACGTTTTTAATACTCAAAAAAACATGAGCAGGGTCACCTCTCCACACATCAGACTTGTAACTTTTGTAACAGACGTGTCACTTTTTTGAGATAGATACGTTTAATGTGGAGCATTCTGGACAAAACGACATCTTCATGGAGATGAGGAGGTAACTGAGGGTCTGTTAACGTCGAAAATCACCAGTATTACATGTTTGTATGTACATGTGCTTTGCTAAATAAGACCCAAGGATTAAAACAGATCTAAAATAGGACTAAAGCATAATAGTTGTGTCCACAGAATAATCCAATTTGGACAATAGAGATTCAAAGATTCAAGGACCTCCACAAGGACTGCAGATGGTCCACATACCAGGGTTTGAGAAACACGGCCACACTGGTATCACAGTGACGTGCCTGTGTGGTGTGTGGTGGGGCCCGGCGGGAGCCAGTGAGTGACGATTGTGCCACATTCTGCCGGTCTGCCCCCTGACGAGAGGCTGTCACTGCTCTGTCATTTACAACAGGAGCGTGGGAGCTGCCTGTGTCCTCAACTCTCAGTACACATCAGAGTCTGAGCTTCACCACTACACTCTGTGCCTGTGCCAAAACCTCCCACCAACGCCACAAATGTGACCGCACAAGATACTTCCTGTTACGGTCGGGGGGTATGGCAACAGGACTGAAGGCTCTGCACCCGAGTTTATTCAATGTGCAGTATTTGAGTGAAATTTGTTTTGCCCCAGTACAGATAAAGCGTGTAAGCAGCTTGTGGTCAAAATATGTCTGGTGTCTGCGTCTAATTAGAAAGCTTTTTTTGTACGATAATCAGGAAGTGTGTGTTAGTATGCTAGCTGTTCTTAGATTTATCATCACAGCAAAACTCTGCTCTGGTCTCTGAGAGTTGTGAGAGTTAATGTATTAGGTTATCACAGTGAATAATTACGATGCTCGGAATGCATAAAATAAATGAGAACCAGTCCTTTTTTCCTGTTTTTTAAGACACAAGCACTTTTTAAGGGACACATATTATGCAAAACGGCTTTATAAAACTTTTAATGTTATAACAATGTTCAAAAACATGTTTCACTAATCCACCTGGTGTCACTTTTCCAGGATTGTGACACCACAGGTAGGACCCCTGGGCTGTTTCTGTTCTGTTTTTAAGTCCGTGATTGTCGGACTCATTTTGAGCATTTTTGCCAACACACACACGCACACACACACACACACACACACGCACACACACACACACACACACACACACACATTGACATTTTAGCTGACAGTTTTAAGAGGTTCCGGTGTAGCCTTAGACATGATCTTGTCTCTTGTAAGTGGCAGGCGCGGTTGGCACATCCCCAGCACATGTTATCAGGAGGACTCTTATCTCACAGCCCCAGTGAAACTACAGCAGGTACAGGCTGTCATGTGACGCGCTCATGGTGACACCCACAGCTCTGGAGCGTCTCCCGCCGCCGAACGGGGCCTGAGTGTAGTGTGTGGGATGTGATAGCACCGAAGGGAGGAGGGACCCAGAGGTGATCCATATCTGACTTATTAAAGAGCTGTCCTTGACCGCGGGGAGTTGGCTTTAACAAAGGGCTGCTGCTGCTGCTCAAATGGAGAACTTTCCCATGGTTCTTATGCTTTGGAGAGTTTTGAGATTTGCATTTTGATTCTGAACTGATTTTATGGTGAAATTAGGTTTGCCATACAGATACAGGCAAATGATTAATCGTACAGTTTATCAAAATCTTGCACTTACATTTTGTTTGTTGAGAAAAAATATAACAAGTGTATTGACTCTTATACTAGATGAAAAAAATTAAAAAATACAGTTTGCATTTACAGAAGTTAAAAAGTATAGTAATAATAACATATTTTGTAATAATAACACATTTTGATTTGTGTGCTTGCTCTAGGAAGGACATATGACTTAAAATGCCTATCCTATCCTAAAAAAAAAGGGTAGGCCATTGGCTTTATGGTTAGAGCAGTGTTGGGTTTGTTAGTTATGCTGTCGTCCATTTGTAGGTGAATATTGGCAGCCACATTTGTGTCAGTTTGCCCCAGGACAGCTGTGGCTAGATTATAAATGCATAATTTATAGTTTATAGCTAATGCATAATCTTTATCTTCAGAAAAAGGAGACAGAATAGTATTTGAAAAGTAAGTCTGGAGTTGTTTACCATAGCGCCCCTGATCACCCTGGTAAACAAGAGGGAAAAGCTGATGCAACAGTGTCCAGACGTCTGTCTCACTCACTCGCTCTGTCTCTCTCCGTCGCTGCCTCACCCTCTCTCTCTCTCTCTTGCTCTGTTTCTCCTTTTCTGTCTCTTCTTCTTCCTCTTTTCCTCTGTCTCTCTCTCTTCCTGTTTCTCTCCAACAACATAAACACGACCCCTCTGACTCGGCACTCGCTGTTGGGTAACACCGCTTCTGCAAATAGAACGGACAAGACAACATGGCTACCGTCGCGCGAGTCAAAACAAAATCAAAACAAAATCACTGGGGATGACTGAAGGGAAAAGTGCATTGGGTTACCTGCCGTCTGGTGACAGCTGAATCCATTTTAAACACAGAAACACGTGAGCATGTCATTTCAGATTTGGGTAGACGCTCGGCAGCCGACAGCTTTCCCCCGAACGAGTCTGTAATCATTCAAAATGGGCCCACATCTCCCTACAGGGGAATCTCCGACAAGAAAGACCCTTTTATCTTTGACTCGTGACACCGGCGCTTACGGAGGAGACTTACTCGCTCTATAACCTTGGTGATTCCGGCTCGTTCAGCTAAAATCCATTTGGCCATAATTGTCGAACGAGAAGTGATAGTCTCGTAGGACACGGGCAGCGGTTTGAATAAATGAATGGAAAAGGTATTTATATCACAGAATTGACTGGAGGCATTGAACTGACCTGCTATTATGGGGTCACCTCTCCTCTTTTCTTTCCCTCGTGGAACATTAGTTGAGCTTCCTACACCTCCTCCTGTCTCTCTCTTTAATTCCCTGTGCATGCCTCAGTTCCTTTACCACTATCTCAAAGCGCAGATCACCATGGCAACAATTAGTCACGTTGTCATCACCCACGCACCTATTTGATGGTTGTTTTTTTATTTTGGATTTTTCTGCACCCCGACTATACCTCGCCGGGCCCAGGCTTTTGTAGTAACTGGCCCTGGTCTGTGTAGTAAGGAGGAGCAATATTGCCATCTGTTGGGTACCCGATGGCATCATGTGGTTCGATAATCCAGCGTGCATTAGTAGAAGAGATGATTTAGTAAGCGCTGTTGTACAAACTTTCAAGTAATTTCTGTTGCAAAAATGTCCAAGGGTAAAACAGTTTGAAATTGCTTTTCAGACAATTATGTAAAATAGGTTTTATGTTTAAGATGCTGAGAATGTCTACTGGGAACACGGACATAATACTCCTTTTATAAATGATCCATTTCATTATCTGTGGACTTTTTATTTGATTTTTAATACTGCGCTGAACTGTACTAAAGTCTGAAAACCCTGTGCCTCACCTGATGCCCTTGGATGCTTGTTACTTAGGCTGCACTCTCACTTGCACCTTCACAACATCAAATTTGAGACTAAACTAAGACTAACAACTAACTAGGACTAACAAATCTACAACTGGACTATAGCAGGACAAGTTATATCAGTAATTTACGTAGAATTATGTTATTAGATCAAGTAAAAGGTCCATAAAAGACACAATATATACTAGTACAGACCCTTTAAATTCCTATATGGCATCATAATGTTCTATATTTTCAGTGATTACTTGATTTACAGATCCACTTGCTAATTGATTTAACATCATAACCAAAAATAAACAATTTGTATTTTTGAATTGTCTAACCTCAAAGTTGTATTTGCGTTTCATAAAACGTATAACTGTATAAATATATCTATTGCTGATGTGGCAAACTGTAGTGGGCTGAACTTTTCTGTAAGGAGTTGTCCAACAAAACCTACAAATCTGTTTTTCCTTTGTCAAAAATGCTTAGTGTAGTAATAACATAAAACACAATTGTATTTTTTTAACTGGGCTCTGATATCTCTCACATGTGTCTGAGTGGTTTTCATCTGCCAAATTTCCCTTGATTTTTCATATTTTGTGATTGAATTTGATTCCAGTTCTCCCATTGTAATCTCATTATGTTTCACTTCACGTTTGCCTCAGTTGCCTCCATTACAGAATTGTTACAGAGTGTTTTTGTTGGCACATTTTTAAAGGGTCTACAGGTTTCATCTTTCTGTTTACAGGTGAAGCTTAAGCACTTCAAAGATATGCTACTTTCATGCTGAAACAGATGGATAGTTTAATTTTAGTTTAGTTTATTTTTTGATGAATTTTACTTGGTTTGTATTTTCACCATCAATAATTATGACTTTCCATGCACATCTCTGCGGCCTCTGGACTCTGTTACCAGTCTCAAGCACATCTACTAGTCATAATAGATGTCATTTTGAAAAGGTCATCTGCTGCCGTTGAAAATAATGGGGGAATGAGATAGAGGAGATCCTTTATGCTCCCTGGTGAGCTGCTACAATGAGGTGTAAGAGACAGACACAGGATACTGGAGACTGGATGGATTAGGTATGGAGCACTATATTGACAGTCATATGGGCCAAGAGAATTGAACCATCAATACTTACATTGACCGGTCCAGACCTCAATGCACTTCCCCCGAAATGTTTCTGATAAAGATTATGCTCCGCCGGGACCATACGTATACTTGTACATATTCACTGAAAGAGAATCAGATTACAGTACTTCTCCATCGAATATAAAGGGTGAAGTGTGCTATAAATAAATGCCTGTATGACCACCAGCTACTTTTATGATAGAAAGCCTTTATATGCACCAAAGACTGACTGCATTTCACTTACACCATCTGCATTGGACTGGACTGTAGCCTTCAGTCCTCATGGCCATGTATTCACCCTCCCTCAGATACTGTTCACTGCAGAAGTAGAAGACAACACAAAAGATGTCTAGTTTCCCCAATGTCAAACACTGTCAAATCTGTTTTTGCTGTTTTTGCTGTACCTGATGTTTTTTGTATTAAAAGTAATAGTCCAATTAGATTTATTAGGGCTTCACATTATTTTGCGAAAGGATTCTGAGGAAAGAGGCAGTTGAATCAAGGTATGATGCAAAAATTCACATCTCTTTATTTATTTATTTTCTTTATTTAGCAGGAACAGGGATTAATCACCATTTCTGTACCAGAATTAGTTGGAGAGGTTATTTTTCATCTGCGGTCTTTGGAGAAATGGCAATCATGGTCACCCTAAAAACAAAACAATGCTGTTGTACAAAACTATAAATGTTCTGACTATAAGAATCATAATAATGTGAAGACCCAGTAAACCTAATCAGACTGCTAGAAGTTCATTTTAAACATTATTCCTCACTTCTGTGCATCCTAATTACTCAGCCATGAGTTTATAAGCACTTTTCATAACTTCAGAGACCAGACTGGATTTAATTTATATGTTAACGTGCACTTCCTGATCATTGGACTATGACACGCTTTATAATTAGATGCACAGCGGACATGTTTGGACCTTAAAGGGGGTA
>KN499590.1:0-12048 GCA_000787155.1 Scartelaos histophorus | reverse complement strand
GGATTTATCCCAACAGGAGATTCCCACTGCACCGAGCTGCTCTGCATAATATGCGGCGACCGGCTCTCGAATGAGGCAATGAAGCCCTCAGAACTGCTTCTCCACTTGGAATGCAGGTCATATCATATTATTTTGTTGTGTTTATCCGCCACACCTTAAACACCGGTCCGTGAAAATATTGTCTGACATTAAACCGGTCCGTGGGGCAAAAAAGGTTGGGGACCGCTGACCTAGAATGTTCCACGGTATGACATTATATTTACATAATGTTGTATTTCTTTCATTGAGGCAGTTTTTATTGCACAAAAATACCTAGAAAATTATGCATTCTTACTAGACGTTGCACCATGTAGATATTTGAGGTTACGGTACACTTACGGTAAACTGTCCTCTGTGTTTGACCCATCTTTCAGAGCCAGGAATTGAACCAGAAACCAAGCAATCCCATCTGTAAGCATCTCCTCTCCAGAACAGAAAAGTTATACTGTGTACATTAAACCTCACCAGTGCTTAATAAAACTGACAGACTCTTGAGCGCGTTAATTCTAAACATAGATTCAAAAGGCTCAAACTCTGCAGGCGATGTCCGTATGTCTGCCTTATTGTTAATCCTAATTTCTTTTTCCATTAATCACCCATAGATTTGTTCTCCATGGACTACTTCAGAATGCCATTTGGTGCCATTTTTATTCTATACTTCCGCTAACATAAAAATCACCAGTGACAGAAAATCCATCTCCGTAAAAGTGAAGTCTTGATTTTCCCTTGTTAGAGTTTTGTTTTGTCATTATCTCATTGTTCCAGCCGTCCCCTGGTTGAGAGCTTCATATCTGCCTGTTACATTGTGCTCTGTTTTTACTGCCAATCTCCTGACAGCTCACAGGAGGAATGCAATTCTCTGGTGGGACATAATCCTCTCCAAACTTATTGCATTAACATGGGAAATATTGTCAGGGTGAGCTGGCTGTGTTAAAAGTAGATTTAGCAACATGGCCAGAATAGTTACAGTGAAGCCTATGGGATATTGGAGCGCTTTAAGTAAGGTTTCTACAATCGGGTAGCGCAAAATCCTTTATGAAGCCAAAAATGATGTGTTTTGGCCCTGTTATAATGTTGGGTCTTTACTTAAGCTTTCTAGAGTTGTACTTTTTACCAGTTTGCATTTGTTGAATCTATTTTTTAAGCCCTCATCAACCCACTAATGGCTGACGTCAAGCAATGATAATCCAGGAAGTCTCCTCCATGTACACATTTCCATCACTGTGTAGCTTACCAACTCTTGCTTCAGCCAAGTTATCTTAGCCTTGGCTAGTCTGCAGCTTGTAGTCTCATTCTGGTTGCATGTTGTGTAATCATTATAAGTGCAGTAATTTGATTCAGTTCTCCAATGCTGTTGCCCATAGCTAACGAACACAAGAGCCCACTGCATTTTTTGTCCATCTGAAAAGCCCAACAATTTTATAGCTCACGTAACATTTTTAAAATTTCCCTCAGGATCAATAAAGTATCTTATCTATCTATAAATTGGTCACATTTTAATGGCCGAGAGAGGACCTTAAGTGTGTCTACGGGGCCCTTCCTTCCAGCTAACATTGCTCCCTGTAGGGCCAATAGAACAGTGCAGACACAAGCTGCAGGTCTGGAGGTTTGCCATGTCACATTCATTCAAGTCTTGGTTTACTTTGGGTTTAGAAATATCACTGTGCACTGTCTTGTAGTCGCTAAGATTTGGACTATAAAGAATCAAACAGCACAAAGTGGACCTCAAGACATGCAGTATATCTGTACTGGAGCAAGACCAGTTTTGCTTAAGGGGAAAATCAGGTGCAAGCCCTTTAACCCTCCTAGTCCTAGTTAGCTGAAAGCCCATTACAAAATTATCTCCCTTCACTCTTGGCTTTATTTACTCTTGTGTTCTGACCTGTTTTCCCGGCTCCTCCATGGATTCATTTTTGACACTAACCCTTTTAGATGTGCCTTATGTAAGTACAACACGCGCAGGCTCAAATACTGGGCTGCCTCCCACACGCCGCACGAATGAGCAACTGACGAGAATGACTTGGGAGTGCTATGACATCAATAACCGTGTCCAAAGAGCACAAAAACAAAGTGAAAAGCTTTGACAGAGAGAAACTGCCGAAGGTTGGCGTTGGCGACACCCATGCCTTATTGACCAAGCCTCTTCGCATAAACCAATACATAACCCGCCTACCCCCTTTCATCACAACTCTATCCATTTGAGGCCAGCAAGCCGGTCCCTCGGGATCGCCCCACCTGATTGGCTGCTTGTTTCTGGAGGGCATGGGAGGTTCGGGGTCCAGAGGTGAGGCGGCGTTATGATAAGCTGTTGCTAGGCGATGGGATGTTGGGGGTAGGTGTGGAAAAATGGATGACTGCGTGTAACTATGAGGCTCTGGGGAGTAAAGCCTGCAGGGTTTACTTATGGGGTCAGTGTTGAGGGCGTAGAGGTCTGGTTGTAAAGGATTTTAAATGAGGTGGGGTTAGACGCTGGAAAATAGATGTTTTTCTTCTGGGGTTAGTCGTAGGATTAACCCAGACATTCTATATGTATCTTATAAATAGGCCATATGCTGTTGGTTTATTGTAAATATGCTCACAATCCATTAAACTTCTCCAAGCTTACAGCCAGCAAAATTGGGTTCAACAGACCAAATCTGCAAAATTCTCCCCTGTACATAAAGATTAATTCTATATTAAATTGCTTAAATGGCTGCTTATTCATTTCTTACTTTAAAGTTTCTGCATTTTTTTTTCAATTAGATAAACCCTAAAGTAAAAGGTCAAAAATGATCTTTTTTCTTTCTTTTTTCAATATAAATTATGATTACGGCATCACACCTGAATGTGCAGTGACCCAGAAGTTTATCGTGTTGTTCTGCAGCACTTTGTTGACTTTATAACCTTGTTCTGACCAATGTTCCCTATGGACGAGGTGCACATTAACAGGAACATGGCAGATTTCCATGGAGACGGTTGTTTTTGACTTCCCTTCCTGCCTCTATACCTTATATGTTCAAAACACTTGCTAATCTAAGGTTGGTTAATGCTTTTCTATGAGCTGATATTAAGCCTAGGCCCCATCTTTTGTCTGTGCTCTAATTACAAATTTCTATTCAGGTCTATTTTACATTTAATACCTGTTTACTTTTCACTTTGGGCTTATGTAGCCCTGGTTTCAGAAGTGGTCAGTCCCTATCTCCACAAACAGTCCGCATGCAGCTTTACCTTGGAGAGGATTCAGCTGAAATGGGGTTAAAATCTCTCTATATTTACAGCGCATTCAGTGACCACTCGGACATATGCATTCATCATTTGTTACCCTCTTCTAAACAGATTTAAACTATTAATATGTTAGACTGAATGAAGACGGCAAGTGCACAAAGCTTCAGTTAAGGACAAATATGAAGGTATATCATTTTTTTGGAAAGTGTGTGTATGTGCAAACCTCCTGCAGGCAGCCCTATGTAATAACTATCATTATCAAACCGCCAGCTAAATCTTTCATTTAAGACTAAAAGGAAATTAAAATGGGCACTGCAGCAGGGGCTGTACCAATCATAAAACTCACAGTGAGAGGCAGAGATGATGAATATAGAATATGCAAAGCCATGCAATCACAGAAAGATAAGGTACAGAATCCATTTGCTATTTTTAAGTGATGATATTGAGTATTGCATATATCTGGACAACAGGGGTGGTGTAGGTCATTAGCCTATTGAGTAACACTTTATAATACCTCACACTATTTTATGGCATTAATGTCTAGGTTTTTTTATTGAATTTACTTATTTATTGCTGTTTTATGTGTTTGCTTGTATTTGACTTTACTATTTTTTTATGCCTCGGGACTGACAATGTTAAATTAAGTATTTATACTTTAAAGTATCTTTGGAACTTTGGAAACTGTTTTGTTTATAAAATCTGGTATAAATAAAGTGGACATAATTCATAATGAACACCTTGTTTAATTAGAAGTATTCAGACACAGTTACACAATTAATACCTTAACCCCTTAAACAGGTACAAACCCTGAATCATTGTTAATAAACTATTTGTTTATTATGAATCAATTATTTGTTCAGGCTTAGCAAGAATAATTAAGAGTAGTTAGTAGTACCGCCTGTTATACTGTAATATTTTCTACTACCATGTATCACACTTAAAAGGTGGATAGGTCGGACAAATGACCCACACTGTAGTCTGCAGTATGGGCAATACCACAGATTTTTTTTTTCAATCCAGTACCATTCTAAGGCTTTTAGTGAAAATAATTTTACTTTTGCATAATTTGTTTTTACTTCACATCAACTTGAACTGATCTAAAACCACATTTTATCAAGCAACTATATTTTTCCATGAAAATTGATGCTTTTTTATATCCGTTAATATATAAATATTTGGTATGGAGCTCAACAGTGACCAGTCTCTCAGCTTACAGAAATGCATTTTCCATTCATTTTTCCCAATAATTAAGAGTGCAAAGACATCAGAGGCTAACCAGTGCTAACTAATAACCATAATGTCTTTGATGTATGTCCAGAAAAATCGTTTACCACCCAAGATTCTGCAAAATGACTTAATAACTTCATGGTTTATAAAGTTTCAAAAAAGACGTTATTTATTTATTTTATTTTATTTTTTTTCAGAAAGTCTATAAGAAAATGAGAAATGCAGGGGTGTGTGGTTACTTTTGAGCTCCACATATCTGTCCAACATCACAGAAAAACCTAAAAGAACAACGTGTCAGATTACTGTCTTTACCACTATTATCTTTACTAAACCCGAACATCTCCTCAAATACACCTGGACACATTTCTGACTGTCCACCTCCTCTGTACTGAAGACGTCATTCACGTGGGCAGGAGGTTGGAGTGAGGGATGTCAGTGCTGGAGCTCGGTTCATCACACACGGCGCCTTGTTAGCGTGTGCTTGGGTGTGACTGCTGCTACCTAATGGTTCTCGGTGGGGGGTGAATTTCCCTTCATTAAAATTATCAACTGGTGCAGGGGAGCCACCACAATAAAGCAACAACTGGGAGCCGTTTCAAGGCCGAGGCATTCGCATGGGTTCACAAAGCTCCCACATGCTACGACTAACTAAGCAGAGTGGTAAACAAGGTTATGTCTAATGGGTGAGCTTTAGTTTTTGTCCCTGACGGCATTGAGTGTGTCCTAACCTGAGCCCGGTTCAGATTGTTAAGCCTGTTCTATCCCTGGTTATGCTTTTAATCATGTTATAATTGTTTCCCTTTTTCCTGTACCCACTTGAGTTTGTATTAGAGGTGATTCATGTGCGTTTGAGTCATGCAGTAATGATTCTCTAACATTCAAGATATCATTGGTCTGATCTAGCCCTGTTTTCATGACCACTAATACACATCCACTGCTTTTACATATGGTTCTTTTTATAGAATATAAGTATAAACAACCCCTTTTTTGTCTATGATTCATAATTTATTTTCCCTGAAGAGATGTCAGTTCATAAAAATGTACCACAAAATTAATTGTTACTATATTTTCCGTCTTTACAAATATGGATTGGATCATTAATTCACGGTTAATGCCAGAAGTGATACATGCACACAGAATATTGTCAATTCTAATTAAAATATTCCATTCTATCTTTTTAGCTCTATGGCACTCAATTCATCTAAGCAAAAATAATTAAGTTTGGAGGTTATATAGTGTGGGCTGATTAATTGCAAAGAGCTACCTCAGCCCTTTGATGGATCCCAGTGCAGTAGCTTGGCACTCTCTCCGTCTCACACTTGTCCAGGAGTAAACAGAGGTGCGTTCACGGACCTATGTGTGTGTGGGATTTTACGGCACGCTGTATTCCAAGGGGCGTACTGCGGTCCCGGCCCGTTAAAGTGGTTTGAACAAGTATTTGCTTGTTAAAGGAAAACACTGGCCAGATGCTCCCCTGCACCATAAACAGAAGAAAGATCGGCTCGCAGTTTATAATTTTACTTTACTTTTAAGAAATCACAGATGAAGCTTTCATCTCTACGTCTGAGAGCTAAGTGTGGGGTTAATTGGTGTTAAAATAGCTGGATCGGGAAGTGGAATTAATTTAGCCAATTTGAGCTAGGCTCCCATGAAATGAGAACGTGATTGTAAAATAGATTGTACTGTCATGCATTGTAAGTAAATGCATTTTATGAGAATACTTATACAGTTTATTATAGTTTGTGAAATCTTGTAGCAAAATGAGTTTGATTCTAGCACAAAACTTTGATAGATTTGACAGCGGTTAACACAAAATTTATGGTCTTTTTGTTTGTCGGCTGTTTGTTAAAAACAGAAAATGACATTACTTTCTTTTTGGGTTGAAATGATTTAAGATCTACGAATGCAAGTCACCTTTCTAAACACTGAAAGAAAGGAATAGCTCAGATTTAGACTGTATTGATCTGCAGGCTTCATTTGGAAAAAAAGAACTGACTGTGATCTGGGGTTCTGCCAATATCATTCATGAGTGACATTTGTTTGTGACGCTACATCAGAAGTCTATTTAGCAGTTAGACTCATAATAGGAACAGAGGAACACAGCGGCTCTTCATCGACCTTGAACTCAGCAACTCTCCACGAGTAATACAGCCACCCACCCACACCCCCTGATGAAAAATGATGGGAGAAAATGAAAAGTGGAAATCTAAAAATGAAAAAAAAAAAAATCAATCTACGTAAGTAATGAAATGATGAAACGTTTTTTTGACTATTTGATATTCAGTGAGTTGGATTAAATGGACTTTCAAAGTATTTCTGACTGTTTTCAATTAACCTTAACCTTAAATTATGAAAAGATTTAAAACATTCAGTTGAGGAAAATATTATGAAAATGTTATTATGAATGAAATATTATGAATTGTGATCAACAACGAGCAGACGAAACAATCTCCCAAAATCTTTTTCATGACGTATCTGACTATTTCATGTCTTTGATCAGTTAAATTGGACTCACAGGTTTGATTTGGTCACCAAGTGCTGTTCTTACAATAATGGAGGAAAGCTAAATTTACTAATAAATGAATCAAATCAACAATGACTTCCGAAATGCAGTCTCAGTTCAATCTATCAAAACTTATGACGATCTTTGAAACTTTCTACCAGTACCTCAATAAAAACACACGTGGATATTCCGACGTTGCAGTAAACGAACAAATGCTATGAAAACGCCGTTCCTGTAAGACTCCCGTTACAGCTAAGAGTAATGTTTGGGCTAGTTCGTCTGAAAAGTTGTCAGAATCGATAAAGTCGTGGAAGAAGTTGCTGAATTGTTCTCAAGGTATGGTGAGAAAGTTCTAATGGTAGGTTGCAGACTGAATAATAAGAGTGTGCAGGTAGCTGAAGCTAAAGGATATAGAAGAGAAAGTGAAGAGTAACAATGAAAAGGAGGAGGAGACAGGTCCACAACAGATACTATTTCAGGGTCACTGATGAGCATTTTTTCTTGACTATATATTTCTATTTGCTATACTCTATGTAGGAAGACTGTCAAGAGAATGAGCAGGGCCCGGCTTTGATCCGTCGCATCGTATGTCAAGGCAACCCAATGTCACAAGTCTGTTTCCCCTGCGGAGAAATGTTACCAACAACATGCGCAACAAAAGAAGATCTTAAAGTTTCAGCATCGTCAAGTCGTAAGCGTCAGAGGGAGACAGGGAAAGATAGGAAACTGCCTTAGGTGAAGTGATAAACTCATTCTCTCGCAATGAATCTGTCTCATTCATTTGTCAGCATTTGCGTCGCGGAAGATAATTGGGTCTCATCAAGTTTCAGAGTTAATGAATAGTCATTTGTCTTGTGTGATTACAGGGAAGTTAAAATTTGGAAATATGATGACAATGTTAACAGTTCTTTGAGATATAACTTGTAAATGGACTTGTTGGCGCAGTAATGATGGATGGATGTATGGGCGTGAAGTCATTGCGGATTTGGAGATTTGGATTTTTATTGCTTTCAATTGACACAACCAGCAACACAGAAGACTGGTAATGGATGGTGCGATTCTGTCTTCGTGTTACCCGTTTGAAGACTAATGATTCACCTATTAAAATAAGGCAATTGTTTGTCCTGCCTGCGAGCTCTTCTACATTGGGATGACCAAGAGGCGCCTGCTAGACCGTTTGGCTGAACATAAATATGCTCCGTACAGGCAACACAAACTACCCTATAGCCAGACATTTTTTGGATTTTCATAACTAATCCATCAAATCTGCAGGCTCATGGTATTGATCATGTACCAGACTCGTTACGTAAAGGAAACCGTATTCAAAAACTTAAACAATGTGAAACTTTCTGGATATATAAATTACAGGCAATTAAATATACTGGGCTCAATGAAGATATGGACTTCTCTGTGTTTTTATAACTGATTGTCTATTACAGACTTTTATAACTGAGATGTATGTATTTCTTCTGTATTTTTGTGTACATGTGAGTGTTTATAGATTGTATATATCCTCCACATGGTTCTAACACTGCCCTCTTGTGGAGTGTCTCAGGTAGTGTCCACAGGTGAGTCTCCACACCTTCTCTTCCAGGTGGAGCCGCCCTATTGGTGGATTTCTTGTATTTAACTCACATGGTTCACTCAGTATTCTGTTTGTCCCCTGAGGAAAGCCATAGGCTGAAACGCATCGGGACTTTTAAGTTGTCCATCTTGACATGCCGTAAATTAATAAATTTTATTTCAACCGGTGAGTGATTTGGATTTGCATCTTTAAGGCAATTGTTATACCAGAATCCTCATTGACACTGGTTACCAACTGATACTTTGCAGTAACGTCGAGGGTAATCCACATCAATGCGTATGGTCGGATTTTTAGAAGTTACCGTTATGACACAATGCACACATTTGCAAACACTGCCAAAAACGTGATTGTCTAGAAACTCAAGAAAAAAAGACCAAATGGATTTAAGCAAAAGGAGCCCGTGATCGATACGAGCATTCACGGTCCTGCTTGAGTGTTTGATTTGAACGAAAAAGATGAGAGACTGAAAAACTGTTAATGCTCGCTCGCCTGTGATTGTGATTTAGTCTGCAAGAAAATAGTCAAATCACTAAGTCAGCTCTTTCTGGTCAGATTGTGTTAAAACAAAGACATGTGTTCAAACGAAGACCAGATTAAAGTCTAACAAAGCAAAAGATAAAGCAATGCCTACCGTTAAGGACAATACCAATATAAATAGGTATATGAATGCAACAGTATCAGTAACATTAAAGAAAAAATAAAAGATACACTGTGCATACAATTCTAATGACAGGTATGCTATTGCTAATGCTATTGGTTTGCCTGGGTTAATCCTCAGTACGGCTTTAAATTTATCCATCACAATCGAGGCCAATTCACATTAGATTAGATTTATACTGAGCATGTAATCCACCTGATATGTGTTTTATATAACTGTTCTTACCTGATAATGACATTAATCTAAACATCTAAATCTAGCGCGGCTTTAAACTTTTCCATTACAGGTTAGGCCAGCAGGTCAAGTTACAGGTTAGACCAGTAACGGAAAACAACCGTCTTACAGTAAGATATTATCAAGATATTAATAGAAGCAAATGCATAATGTGGAGCAATGCAGGCAAAGCTATAACTTGTCCATGAGGAAGTTACTTAGTGCACAAGTTACACAAATTTTGCAGCTCATTATAATGATTCTGTAGATATGCACTGAAACCTCACCTCCAGCCATCAATACTTTTCAAATACTTCTGATTAAAACCTTTACTGTACTGTGTAGGATTTCAGTAGTTCTTTTCTGTTCTTTTAGTCTTTCACATGCACAAGAGGAGATACCAGCAGAGAGAATTTAAAATGTTTCCTTTTTTAACTGAAATCTACAGGACAAATGTCTTGTCAAAAACAGTTTCAGAATAGAGCCATCACCTTTTGGCTCTTGCTTTCCCAAACTGAAACTCACTTGATCTTCCAGCTCTGTAATACCACACTTGCAACTGTGGAATAGAAAGAGTGAGTTGTCAAAATCTACTTCAGGTATTACTTCCTGAGTCTCCACTTAAGAAACTACTGGGACTTTCACTCTGAACAACGTATCATATCTTAGATTAAATCTTAATCATGTATTTTTGGTGTTGTGCACTTGAGAGTTTAAATGTAGCTAACGTTCAATTGAAAAGTTTGCTTACAACTTCCATAGCGTTATAACCTTTCTCATTAAATATAAAATATGTATACCCATAAGACACTGAGAGACAATACAATATTACTGCAGAAAAGTACAGCACTAATAATACAATTCTGATTACTTAATAAAAACAAAGAGAGGTGTGAATATGAACCAGTAAAAGGATAATCAATGTGACAGAGAAACAGACTTGGTTTTATTGCCTGATAAAACTTGCTGTGAGATGCGCTGCAGTGCTAGAATTCAATACCCACTTCTAAGTAATGGATCTAACTAGTTTGCGTGAGAACTAGCAACAAATATAATGTAATTGTACAGTAGAAATGCGCTTAAAATATTCATATATATATTCATATTCAATATTCATTCATATTAGCCTTGGTCTACAGTTTTACAACCTTATTGGCAGTGGATACGTCCTGGCTATCTATGCCTGTCCGTCCAAGGGAGTGGATCTCTCCTTCACTGTGGTTCTCCTCGAGGTTTCTCGTTTTTTTTCCCACTGGGATTTTTTTCGAGTTTTTCCTTGCCGAAGGAGAGTCTAAGGACAGGAGATGCTGGGACTTATCCATTTAAGGACAGGAGATGCTGGGACACTTATCCATTTGCTGCTTGTTGTTGGACATTCTGTATTTTTGAATTATTAATTAATTATTATTTTATTTAATTTTTTTCTTGTTCTGCTCATTTTCTGACATCTTTGTTTGCTAATTTAACAATTTTGTGAAGCCCGCTGAGACAACTGTTGTTATGATTTTGGGCTATACAAAAATAAATTGAATTGAATTGAATTGAAAATATTCACTGCAATTGGGAAGTATTTCAACATTAAACTGTCTCGTGTGCAGAAAAGCTAGTCTTGTTTCTCAAAGTGTAGAAGTACAAGTGAGGAAGGCCGCTGTCAAGAGTCACCTTGTCATACACAATATTCAGAATCCTATTGAGAGTAAAGTACTACTACAGGGGACAGAATAAAGTTTACTGCAGAAGTTTTGCTCCCTTATAAAACCTATGATATCCCAACAAACTCCGCTCTATGACTTTCACATTCGCATTCGTTTGCACGTTCTGAACTAACCCACACTCGTCACGTGGTTGCCTCTTTGTTTGGGTGTTCAGGTGGTCTCATTAATTCGAGGCTCTTGTAATGGTAAATTTGCAAGTGCACTCTAATTGAATAAGCTGCTCACTGAACGCACATTAAAAAGCAATTATTACAGTTTTTCCAGCAAATGTGACCAAAGGCTTTTCCAAGGGTGTTTAGAAGTTTGGGCCGTCTTTGTGAGTCGATTTTATGCACAATGTAGTGTGACAGTGTTTTTCGGGGATGTAGCTGTCCCCTGCAAATGCCGTCATAAGTCAAAAGATGTGAAAATGACTAATGGGGTTGTTCTTGCTTTTACGCGCTCACCAATTTTGCGTTCATAAATCAGGGGGAATTTTGTTAAGAGGAAAGCCCTCGGCGTTTGATCCACATTTGTTCTCGTAGCTTTAAGCCGTGGCATTAACATTGGACGGTATCACATCTCTGACAGTACCAGCTGTGTGTAACATGTACAGCAATGTGTCAAAGTACAACGCCCTGTATGGTTTGGCAACGCAACAGTATAATGTAAAAGCTCAAGGACGTCAATTTAGCATTTTTGTCTTTTAAGAATGATCTTACCCCCAAAACACAACAGGAGAAATAAAACTCTTCGTCATGGTGATTATTGATGGGTGAGCTGGTAAAGATCATCATACAAATATCAAAAAATATCTACATCCTCATGCAAAATTACTTAATACTTAAAATTTCTGTTTGTGCGCCGTTTTAACCAAACTTTATCACACATTGCTTAGATTATTCAATTAAATTCAATTCAATTT
>KN499588.1:34050-47244 GCA_000787155.1 Scartelaos histophorus | reverse complement strand
ACTAGTCTGAATCAGCTTGAAACAGTATTGCAGTTACATGTACTTAGGCCCATTTAGTATTGCCTGAATTGCATGCTTACAGAAGCACATCAGCTCAATGACTCTAAATAAAATAAAATTGGCAGTGAACAGCAGTAACATGTTTTTGCCAAGCGTATTTCTTGATTCCTCCTCTTGTGTGTCTTGTGATGTGTTCCCCTCAGTGGTGTCATGTCCCAGTCTCAGCTCCTTCACACTGGACCATGGGAAATGGAGGATTGTCAATGGCTCACACTACGAGTACGGCACCAAAATCATCTTCACCTGTAATCCTGGTTATTACCGGGTTGGCCCTGCCACCATCCAATGTCTGTCCAACGGAGTGTGGAGCTGGAGAAATGAAAGACCCAGATGTAAAAGTGAGTACGGTGAAGAAAAAAACTATGTAATATCCATGGGTTTCAGAATGATACAAATTTAGCACAGTTGTCACAGCAATTAACATTTCAAAGCTAAATCTTTTGAGTGGTGCAAAGAATTTAAAACGACGTTCACACACAGGAAGCTGAAACCCATGAATAAAACATATAAAACCAAGTTGTAGTTTATTTGACAATTATAACAGTTTTATTTGTGATTCTTTCCGTAGCTTTATTGCATTTCTCCAGATGATAAAATGTGAATGAAATTGTCCTATTTAATTTTATTTTACTTCTTTATTTTCATGCAGTTATGAAGAAATTAGCGCTCACAATGTTATCATTCCACACTGAAAATTCACTCTATATCCCTTAATAACATCAGATTATTGCACCATGAAATTATCGAAACTCCAATTTACCCTCCTAAACAGCTGCGATTCACTGATTTATTCTCTCGGCGTAAACTTCTGCCTTTTTAAGGTAGAAGCTACGTTTTTGCCCATTATATAAATATACAAACATCAGATGATACTCATTTCTCAACAATAGCCACATATTTTTTTTACTTTACCTCTAAAGACTGTCTCACAGGCTCTATCGTCATCAGTCATCCTTGTCTCTATAAAAATTCCTAAATGCTATGCTCTGTTAATGACACTTAAGGGATTACACAGGTGTATGAGGCTAAGCATCTGTTCATCATTCCAAGCTTGTTGAGTATGCTAAGTAAGTCCATGATTGTGAGGGCTGCTTATTTTTCACCTTAGAGCCTCATCTTTCTACAAGTTCTAAGCTTTTGATGTGGACTTTCGAAGTAGCCCCTGTAATTGCGTGGGTCTTGTACACAACTTGAGCTACATTAACTTGAAGATTGTACTTCTACGATGGTTTTATAACACTCTTTTCTCTTAGTGTCTGTAAAAAGATTTATTTTTTGGGGGTGGTTATTTGAATGCCTTTCTTTTTTCATCTGAGAATGCGTTCCTTTCTAAAAGTCAGAATGAATGCTTTTGATACGCTTATAAGAGACACTTTTAACCGTAAAAAATGGGTAAAAAGCTTCTGTAATTGCGAAGGGTCACACGGACAGCATGATGAATAATATACTAGGGACAAAGGCAGCAGCATTATTATGGTTTCTATTAAATAGTCCTGGTCGCTCTTTCATCACATTAAGGTCAGTGAGCTGGCTATAAATGACTGCTCCGCCCATTGACTTCTACAATATGAGCCAACTTTGTTCTCTATGTGTCTTCATCTGATCTCTAAATGTCTTCTATGCTCCTACCCCACCTCCCCCTCTTCAATCCCCTTTATCTCATCGCAGTCATTTCCTGTGGTGACCTGCCCACCCCTCCAAACGGCAAGAAAATCGGCACCCAAACTACCTTCGGAGCATCTGCCATATTCAGCTGTAACCTTGGCTACGTGCTGACAGGCTCTCCAGTCAGAGAGTGTCTGCTATCGGGCCTCTGGAGTGGGATGGAGACACACTGTCTGGGTGAGGAGAGGCTAAATGTTCTTTTTCAAAAACAAAATTGTTGTCATGACCTCCACTAGACGCGTTGGCATTTCAGCTTTAAGGTTTGAACAACACGCGCCTAATCTAGATAACAACAACATTTTATGAAGTAATATATTAAAGTATTTAATGGATTTTTGTGTTTACTTAAAAGTATGCAACAGGTATAACCGGTTTTCATGTTTTCTTGGTTTAGTGGGGAAACACCTGTGGAAAATTGACTGACAGTTTGTGTAAAAAAGTGAAGAAACGTACAATAATACAGGAAGTGACAGTGATGTAATATCTGTACATGTCATTAACGCCAAAAATACAGAGGCAGTTTATGTGCAATTTGTTTAATATGACAAAGAATGCGAAGACAAGTTTTTACCCTGGGTAACATTGTGATTGCAAAGTAACAGCTGTAGAAATATTAGAATAAAATAGATAAAACAGGGAAGATTATGTTAAGTATGTTTTAGTGTATTTTAGTATTTGTCCAATCCACTTTAACCTCAATGAGTAGAATTACATTAATGCCAAAAATACAGACAAAGAATGTGTAGACAAGTTTTGACCCTGGGTAACATTGTGATTGCAAGAAATAGTTGTAGAAATATTAGAATAAAATAGATAAAACAGGGAAGATCATGTTAACTGTGCTTTAGTATATTTTCGTATTTGTCTAATGCACTTTAACCTCAATGAGTAGAACTACATTTGACCTTGATAAAAATGTCTACTCCACTGATCTTACTTGTTACAGTTTGCTTGACATAACATTGTAAACTAACCCCGCACTGTCCCCTATTTCCCCTCAGGTTAACACACTTAAAACAGCATCTGAACTTGTGAAGAGGTTTAGCGGGATCATAAAAGTTGTTGAAATGTCCGAACCCTGGAGCAGATTGCTGTACTGAAAAGTCTCCAAGTACGATTTGTTTCTGTCAGGGCAAAAGTGGCTATAGATCCTTAGCTGGCCCGGAACCACGACACACTTGCCAAGGTTTATCCGCACAATTTGAACTGTTGTTGAGCGATCTAAACAATAAAATGTACCAGGGCTTGCATTGCACAGCCCATCACTGTTCCCTACTGAGGAAGGGAAGGAGACATGTGTAATTACTTGAGCCTAGCCACAGCAGAAAATGATGGTTTCCCTGGCAGATGTATTAGTCCGTTTATCAGCCCCGTGGCACTAGCTCTTCCAAGATTGGTCTAGTTCATTAAAGGAAGGGCACCTCTCTCTTGTTTAGTGATATGGCTGTCAGGGTTAACATAGCCAGGGCCTTCTCAGCATCCTGCCGACTTCAGCACTATCGAACACACTATCTGGCCGCGCTCTAAACGAGTGATAATAAAATGCTTGGCCAGGTTTGCGGGTACAGGAGTAAATTAGGGAAATCACACACAGTCACTGGCAATTTTACAGATTTTAAGTGGCTGTGGAAAATCCGATTTCCAAATACAATTTATTATAGCTCACAGTGAAGAGAAAAAGTGCATCTGCGTGTCTTAATCTATTTTTAATGAGAAAAATGAACAACAGATCCTGAAATTAGAGCAAAAAAGGAGAAGATTTATGAATTGCTATCAAATTTTACATTGCAGAATTTTATTTCAATGTTGTTTTTTAATTCTATTACTGTTAGCCATTATTCAAATATGATAATGCAATCAGAGTGGAATTATCTCAAGTGGAAACACATTTTTCTGCTACCATACTAACTAACTAGCTGAATATTTCTTTTCTCCCCTCCAGCGGGTCACTGTGGCACTCCAGAGCCCATCGTGAACGGGCAGGTGATTGGAGAGAACTTTGGTTACAGAGACACTGTAGTTTACCAGTGTAACCCGGGCTTCAGGCTCATCGGCTCCTCTGTGCGGATCTGCCAGCAGGACCACACCTGGTCTGGACTGCTCCCGGTCTGCATCTGTGAGTATTTCACCAAACATCTCGGCCGAGCAAAGACAATATCTTCTCTGAACTCTTCTCTGTTTGCCCCTTAACAATGAGATAAACCAAACAAGAGTAACAGTAGTAAGGTGGAGGAGAGGGTTTTAGTTCATTGGTCTGAAGGTTTGTGTTTGATACTTGCTTCTATTTCATACTGTCAATGTGTCCTAAGGCAAGACACTTCACCCTCACCCATAATGTCTGGTGAATGTATGAGAAAAGCACTTTGAATGTTTAGCAGAGGTAGAAAAGCACGCATCAGTGTGACCATATAACATAAAAATGGTGGTCTTATTTTTCCCAGTATTCCTTGCGGGTCTGAGTCAGGTGGTGTCTAACGTATGTCACTAAAAGCATCGTTATTAAGCTTTATATTAGCGTATTCCCTAATTTGTCCAGGATTAGTCTAAGCTGTTTTGGTTTTTGTCAGTTCCCACACCCTATAAACATAATTCATTTTAGTCTTCCCACATGTGTCGTTGTTAACAAAAAGTTTCATTTGTGTGGTTCCAGCTGTCACATGTGGCCACCCTGGCAGCCCCATATATGGACGCACTACTGGTGATGGCTTCAACTACAACGACGTGGTGCGTTTCTCCTGTAACAAAGGCTACACTCTGGAAGGCCCTTCCACTGCCCAGTGCCAAGCCAGTCGCCAGTGGAGCCACCAGCCACCAACATGCAGAGGTAAAACAAGTATTAGGATAAAAGGCGAGTGTGGCTGTCCACCCATTACAGTTGGCATTCTTTAATGATGTGAAAATCAAAGACTGTAATTAGCAGCTAGTAAGTCCTTTATAATCATCCAGTGCACAGCAGATGTATCGTGATCAATGGGTTCCCTGCCAATTTATTTTCATGAACAACTAGCAACATCAACTTTACATTAATCTGATGGCAAATAGTCAATGGGCAGTGTTTCTGGGCAGAGCAAATGATAAACATATGGAGCCTTTGTCCGAGCATAAAAGACACAGTGATATAAGCTTGTGGTAAAACAAGGGCAAAAATACATGAAGCTTGATGATTCACATGTTGTTTGAGTCTCAAGGCCGACAACCTTTTAATCTTTGAAATTAATTTCACTTTGTTTTGGGCAGTTCACATACAACTATGATATGTGAGGATGGAAATACCTGGTTAATGAGGATGGGGCAAGACCTCCAGAGATCTTGATCTTGTGAGATCTTGGAGTTTTTTCTCCAAGATCCAGTTAAAATGTTGCATTGTTTTGTTCTCAAGGACCAAGTCTCGTGCCTCATTTCATTTTGTGGGAATTGTCTCCATCCCTACTGGTTGTATCACCATGTTCTTGCTTGGAGGCATGAGAGCTAACTACATTACTTCTTTGCACTTAGTAATAACATTTAACAAAATGGCATAATTTACTTTAAAATATTCACCAACGTGTGTATTAGTGTTTTTGTGTGTAGTGGCCAGTTCTGTTATTGAAACAGACAGTTTAATTTGGCCTTGAACATTTGGATGTTATTATTTCTCATGGGCATAGCTCCACTGGCAGCCAGTTTTGAGGAGAGAGACTTTTAACTGCTGTGAAGAGCACTACAGAGAACAGCAAGGAGATCAAAAGCACCAAATCTTATTAAACTGTCATGACTGCCTTTGTCAAAATGTGTTGTCACAATCATTTTTCATAATAAGCCAGGTTCCCTCACATTTGCATTGTTGATTTCATTTGATGTGAGTCTAAATGTAATTTCACTATCATCTTTATTAATCATTTGAAAACCATTTTTGTCAGCAGCAGGCTTTATCTGTGACGGTGGTCGTGACAATAAGTTTCCTTTGTAGTGTGCTTTTTGAAAGTGGCAATGAATGGTGCTTTTTTGACTCAACTTAATATATCCTGGACTTATTCTCTTCACTTTTTGTTGCAATAAAACAAAGGGTTGAGGTCATATCAGCACTTCTATTATTAACTCTCAAGTAAACATGTCAACCGCGGCAACTCAGGTGGAATAACAATGTGGATTTGGGGCACTGAAAATCATGTTTATCACCTTTCAGTGCGGTGCTTGCGTATATGCACTTGGGGGCAGAAGCCACTGAGCTGTGAGTGTGACCACAAAAAGCCCAAAGTCGTCAGTCTTATATATGATATAACAACTGCTATTTTCCACAAACGCTTCCTTTGCTTTATTTCATATGTGCATTAGTTCTTCCAAACTTCCCTTCATTATACTGGATATAGAGGCTCACTTATAGAATTTATGCAAATAGACACATAATCAAAGTAGGAGGAACACAGCTTACAGACATAAAATGCCAGATCTCTTGTGGATTGTACTTTTTATTAGCTAAACAAAGCTAATAAAATAGCCTAACTCCAACGTCAATGTTTTTCTTTAATTCACTCACTGAATCACTCACTTTAAATCACTTATAATTAATTTTTAGTGCCAAGTCATAGAGGCATGCATAGATATAATAGATCAAAGATGTGCTGTCTTTTACATTAACCCAAAAAAATGAATGGGATCTGTTGGTAAATAAATAGTTGTGGTGACAGATCTTGTTGGAGGAAGCTGCATTTACTGTATTATTGTGCAAGTTATATTTTATATTTATACTAATGTATTCATTTTGCCATTATAACGCACCATTTTTAATAAAACAACAACTGAAAAGCGTTGAGTATTGTGACACATAAAGAGCAATAGTGAAGAACATGCGTGAATATTTTTTTAAACATTTGTTTAATCCATAAAACATGAGCCTGACCAGTTCTGTTAGCAATAATACAACATGTTAATGGCTTTTTTCCCCACATTTAGTTGAACAATCATTTGACTATGCAAATTTAGAGGTAATAGCTTGATATTACAGGGAGAAAGTCTTGTCTAAAACACCCCTGCTGAAAAAACAATAATTGGACTGCGCACTGTGTTTTATATTATAATTTGATAATTGAATAATTCATGATATTCAAATAACTAATTTTTTGTGTCTTTGTCCCGCAGTGGTGAACTGCACAGACCCCGGGATCCCCGCCAACTCGATCAGAGAGAGTAAGATTGAACATGGCAACTTCACTTTTGGCAGCGTGGTCTTCTACGACTGTAACCCCGGATATTACCTGTTTGGCTCGTCAGTGCTGACCTGCCAACCAGTGGGGCTGTGGGACAAGCCTCTGCCAGAGTGCTTTGGTAGGTGGCCAACTCCTCAGATTTTAAGAATTAACATGGGAAGTTCTAAAGCACCACATTCACTGTAAAAATGTAACTGCAAGAATACCTATAAATCTGAATTTGTAGCTGAACGGTTTAATATAATCAGGAATGGTCTTTGTTGTGTGGTTGTGTTTGTGTCAAATTGAGAAACTGAGTGCTTGTCAAGGACCAGTTGTAGAGGCAGTTGTAAATGTACCCTCAGAGGAGTACTGAAAGCATCGAGGTTAAGTATAAAGTGCTGTTGTTGCTGCTGTTGTTATCCAAGGCCCGATGAAGATCTGTCGACTGTTACTGCAGAGCTTATTGTTTAGAATCATTTATTTGTCTTTTATTAAAACTCTAGTAACAGCAAATATTAAAAGTTTGTTAAATTATAATATTAAAAGTATTTGTGTATATGAGCCAGTGCTGAAAATAAAAAGGCACTTTATATTGGATGCATCTGTATTCATTAAAAAAATAAAAAATAAACCCAACACTAGGAGGTGATACTTTTTTCTGTATGGATATTTTACCCCAGCACCCCCACCTGGTCCTCATGTTTGACTGTGGACCGAATGGTGGGAGTAAAGTCCAAGGCCGTTTTTTGGTCCCAGTCTGCCCCTGAGTCTATTGTAGTGAATAAACCCACACAACTTATCTATAACTTATCTGTAAAATCAAACGTTTTCACCATGTTTGCTTCATATCTAGGGACACAGATGGGTTTAAGAGATACTAACTTTACATGATTAGCATCTCTAATCCCAATGGTTACTGCCCACTATCTAATCCAAACAGCAACAACAGGTCCTCTTGATATCTTGGCATCACATTTAAAAATATTTTTCTGTTCAAACTGTGCAGAGGTGGACTGCGGGCACCCTGGCAGCCCTCCCAATGCAGTGATGACTGGGGAGAAGTTCACCTTTGGCTCCACGGTGAGATACTCGTGCTCTGGAGACCGCCAGTTCATTGGAGACGCATCACTCACCTGTCAGCTCAACGGGCACTGGAGTGGGCCCTTGCCTCACTGCTCAGGTACTCACACTACCATTTTCTTTCACCGCAACTTGGATAACTGAATATTTAACAAATACCTCAAGAAAAAGCTGATTTTTTATCTATTCTATTCTGCTAACTCTAACACAAACCATCTCCAAAGATAATTTAAAAGATGTTGTATAACTTATGATAATGATAAAATTAGTGTCATATTAGCAGTTTCCTATATGTGGTGTTTTATATGAATGTTGGAAATGTTACTGTCAATGTTCAGTAGCAGCATTAATTGTATTATCGTATACCTTGAACTGCTCTTTGAAGTTTTAATATATCTTTTCATCATTTAATGCATAACCACCTATGAAAAAGCATCATGTTGTAGCCTTGCTTTGTAGACAGAGACAAGAAAATAATGGGCTATAAATTCCATGCATTTTAGCGTAGCATCAGCACAGCTCTCCATTCATGCATCAATCCCTTGCTCTCATCTCTGCCTCCCTTGTTAATTAGTAAGCTTGGACTTGGAACTGCTTGCCAAGCCATTCCCCTTTTGTCCTCGTCAGTTGAATGGCTAAGTTGAAGGCCTTATTATTTTCGTACAAAGAGAGCCTGGTGAACGGACATTAAGTCTAATTCACACCAAATTCACCACCATCCCAATTAGTGAGATTATAGCTGTCAGTGCATGCCGAGCCACACTGCTTCAATTACCAAATAAGACTAATGAAGTACCAGCAGCACTCAAACACATGTACACTCACGCACACCGAGGCAACAACAAAGTATGAGGTGTAGTTCATGGTTCTAGCAATGAAGATATGTAATAAATTTCAGAAACGCCAAAAGAGGTTTTTATGATTGGTTTAACGCCAAATCAAAGACACAGTGGAGATACTCAGAAATGAGGCTTAATTTACAAATAATGATGAATGGAGATTTGCATGTACAAAAAGTAAGGTATGTGGTTGTGGGTCATGTAAATATCTGTGGTGTAGTTCGTAAAAACGGTGTATATGCGAAAACTGTCGTGGGTAAAACAAAAAGACAAATTAAAAGTGAATGCGTCTGCACAGAAAGAGGAGGAGAGTGGAAGTGGAGGAGAGTTATGCTTTTAATGCTCCACTCTGTGACATTAAACCTATTTTTTATAATTTGATTGACGACAGATGTAATGTGGAGCATTCAAGGCAGCGCTATTGTATCTCCATGGGACAAGCGGATGGCGCACGCTTCACCAAAAAAATTACATTAAGCACGTTTAAGAAGTCAGTCTTGTTCATCTGCTTATATCTAGCATATAAAATCTTTAGCTCATAAGTTGAGATAGGCAGCCTTTGTCATGCGGTGACACAAGCAGAGCAACAGTTTCTCTCTACAACATCAGAGTGAATATATTTATCTGATAAGCCTTCACATGTCTCTCCTTTGATTTCCTGAGCACCGCATGAAGCATGCACATTGGATCATGTTCCTTTTCCTCTTTCCATTTTTGGAGGTCCCATGTGAATACAAGCCAAGCCCTTTACGCTCGCTCACTCCACTCAGGTTGTGGGGCTTTTTATCACTACATAAATTGTGTAGCAGGCTTAGCACTGGCTCTACACTTGTCATTACTCACATTTCTTTCACTCCCCACTCAGACTAAATATTTCTTAAAACATGGAGTAAAATTACTTGCTCATATAAAAGGTTGCACAAGGCAGCCCAGGGTTGTACCTTCTTTGAGCAAAAAAAAGTTGTTAAACAGAAATGCATTTAAGTCCAGAGGTCAAACTATATTCATCGTTTGTCAGACCCACAGCTGGTTGCCTTATAATGCTAGCCTTAGTGTTTTATGAACACAAAGCTTCTGGTGTCAACCTTATGAAAAATGGTGCCTGTGCTTGTTGGCTGGGTGACAACTGCTCATTGGTGCATTGTGTGTTTTATAGCTTTGTGCAGGTCTCTGGAGCTGTGCACTTTGAGCCTCCCTGTATTGTCCCTTAGCTTTACAGACTGGAGCACTGTGCTGTAATTCACTGACATTACCATCTGACACACACATAGTTCAGAGGGATCACATTCGCACTCTCTTGTGTTCGCTGGCTTCACCGCGGTTATCTCTTGTTGCAGGTGACACAGCGGGCACCTGTGGAGACCCGGGGACACCTGCCCATGCCAGCAGGGAGGCAGGCAACTTTAAAGTGCGCAGCAAGGTCCGCTTCACCTGCTCAGTGGGACACACGCTGTACGGCTCTGCAGAGAGGATCTGCTTCCCCAACGGCACCTGGTCTGGGAGGCAGCCCTTCTGCAAGCGTAAGTTTGGCCTGCTGTGTCTCAGTGTAGAGGAAGCAATGGATGAGAATGTTTATAGTTCAAAAACATGCAGATAACAAGATGTCAAAATGTATTACTCTATTACTCCAAAAACACAACTAATGGAATATATGTGTTTAACTAAATGTAGAGCTTGAAGACTCACTTAAAACTCTAGTCTAACTCAAAGTAGGTGCATTTTTCCTTCCCTCCCATCCCTGCAGTAAACAGTACTGGATTTCTTTAGAAGCTTATGAAAAGCTGCAGCTCACAGCTCTTGGGCGTGATTTTCTGTGCTATAGTCTATAGCCTTACTGTGTTCCCTGTTGAAAAGAAACAGACTGGCTGCAGCTCAGATGCAGTCAGAATTGCAGTTGGATCAGTATGGCACACTGTGCACAAACACAGAGCAGCAGCAGATGGATAAGTGTCTGTCTGCTTTTGCCTGCTCTCTGTGACTGCCTGTGGTGTGGTAACTCACTCCCAGATTGCACCCAAAAATTCATTATTCTCCAGCACCTAAAGCCAAGTCATCTTTGGGTTGTAATGAATGAATCATTGTGGATTTTGCAGATATTAGTTCAGAGAATGGCTGTGCTATATTCTGCATAAATTACCTCCAGGGGTCAACCGGATATTGAGGCCAATGTTTCACTGCTCGGCACTCGTACTTACTGTCTGCCCACTTGGCGCAAAGCCACTGCCATTTTAATAAGCTGGAGCAGATCCACTGAACTGTTCTTTATACGCCTGCCTTTACTGTGTCTGTCTTGTTTTCCTTGATGTGTCTCTCTTCTCTTTCATTCCCCTCCTGTTGCTTCTCTGCTGATTTCTTCATCATAATCTTGTTCTGGCTCTGTCTCCCAGGGCCTGTCCACTCCACCATCTGTCCCTTCTATTCACTTTATTCACTCTTATTTACCTAAAACTTTGCCTTTCATCTCATCTTTCAATCTGACTTCAGAGCTCTGGTATTTTACAGTAGTCTTGTGCTCACACCAGGAAGTGAAAGAATAAACGGAAAACTTAAGTAGTTTCCTTAGTCATTCATATCCTTATTCATTTTCACAAATAATGTAACATTAAAGGACAAAAACGTTATCCCAGCAGGCAAATAGATTTGAACTGTGTGGTGCACCTGGTTTATTATGGATGCCTCCGAGTTACAGGTCTGCACCTCTATTAGCTTTTGGTAATTGAGAAATCACCAGTGCCCCTAAAACGTCTGTTGCAAACTAGAGCCACGTTCAGATTTTCCAGCCAATTAGCTGATTGAGTGAGCATTGTTTTGACAATTAGAAGTGATTTGGTACAGAAGTCTCCTAGTTCACAGATACAGGATGCAGCTGTTTGGCAGCTTTTGTGTCATTTTGCGTATTTGAAATGGCTTTGACTAGCACTGATATAAGCTTGATAGAAAATGTTATTTAAAAGCATTCCTTATCTGTGTGTTGTAGCGGTGCAGTGTGGAAACCCTGGTACTCCGGCTCATGGACGCATCTCTCACGTGGACGGCACCACGTTCTCCCACTCCATCGTGTACTCGTGTATGGAGGGCTATTTCCTCAGTGGCTCACCCACACGCCAGTGCCTGGCCAACGGCACTTGGTCTGGCACAGCTCCAAACTGCACTTGTAAGTGTTTAGGACCAATTCTAGACTTACATATTTAAATTTGTCATGAAAGCAATAAAATGTTTCCTGTTATAAAATGATTTATGCCGTCAGAATACACAAACAAGATTATGATTGTGTTTTACTTCTAAAAGTATCTTTTTCCTCACCACTGACTCTGTTATTGTTGTAAATGTTGGGTCATACGTGGGAACATACGCTTGACTGTCTAACAAGATTACCTGCACTTGCAATGACTCAAGCACAATTGTATTAATCAGTTCCCCTGTGACACTTCATGAGCAATGTGGCATCACAAAGTGAATTTCTTTGAAAAATCTATATCTATATTTTGCTCCCACTGTGAAAGAAAATAGCATTATACAGATTATTAAATAGCACATAAATCCTGTCTCTCGTTCCAAGGCATTCGGAGGCTCAGTCATCTTTTTATATTGCCTGGATGTCTTTGTAAATGAGCCTGGGAGTAATTAAGACACATGACGAAGTCTAAATTCAATTTGCAGAGGGATGGCTATCAAACAAAATTACGTCATTCTCCTTTCTCAAAAAATACCAGTATTGTTTCTTTGTCATCCCTTTTGCTTGTTATTAAATCTAGAGAAAAGTAAAATGGTGTGCGAGTAATTTTCAGTTTTCACATAAAATGAGTCACTAGGGATTTACTGGAAGAGAAGGAAGAGAAGAGAAATCAAAGCTCAAAAATGAAATTAAATATTAATGATCTATTGTCCCTATGGGGTTACTCTAACCTGCCCAACGGCTCATCATCACATTAACCTCACGCCCACTTTTCAGATTTTATATTTTGTTTCTGTGCTGAGTTAAGTGGCATTAGCACCTTTGATGATTGCCTTCATTAAAGGGGAAATGTTTGTCCCAGTCCACAGATAATCAATCCTGTAGGTCACCAGACCAAAGTCATCACAGGCTTTTCAAGCGGCTACACAGACATTTTGAGTCGTTTTTCTTGACTTGCTTAGTGGCTGAAGAATAGGGTTTATAGAGCAGAAGAGGAATTAGCAAATTAACTGAAGTACACCAGGGAGATTTGCCCAGTGAACTGCGGCATGAAGTTCCAAAATATACAGTAAACAGTGATATTAGTTTTTCCCTTGTACTTGCCAACATGATGGTTTGTTTTGAAGCTTTGATTGTTTTGTTTTGTTGATTTTTTTTCTATAATTTTGGACTGGCATTCTTAGCTCTTCCCTTATTTCTTTTTTTT
>KN499588.1:21042-33999 GCA_000787155.1 Scartelaos histophorus | reverse complement strand
TTGAAGGTATCTGAAGGCCATTTTTCAAGTCCCACTACTATTTTCAGACATGGCTAAATTGGATGTTGATAGGTAGTACATGTCAAAACGCATATATTTTGCTCTAGGAAATCATTATTAAGGATTCAATTTTTACTCTAATGTTGTTATTATTATTTTTTTTTTGTTGAGATTCATCGTAATTATTGATTTAAAATGTATCGTACACTGTTGAAACCTACAGTACATGTAAATAAAGCTCTGGAATTCAACTCATATCACATTTAAAGGTGTTCCCCATGAATTTACTGAAATTATTTGCTCGAGATTTCAGATAAGTAATAATACTCATGAAATACTATATCTCCAATTTCTAAAACTGCTTTTTACACAGTTGCATATAGGGTCAGCATAATAAAACGGTATTTCCCATGGGCAGTATTACACCAATGAACAGCTTGGTTATGCTGCATTTGTATGTTTTCAGAATACTCACTCATACTCGCTCCTTCCTCTGACAGTAATCACTTGTGGAGACCCCGGCATACCTGCCAATGGCCTTCGTTTTGGGGATGACTTCACAGTGGGACAGAATGTGACGTTCATGTGTCAGCCTGGGTTTGTCATGGCCACTGTGGACTCTGGTCTCACAAGGACCTGCACTAACAATGGCACCTGGAGTGGAACAATACCAGCATGCCAAGGTAAAGCAATATACACAAAAACATATGGCATTGTTCACATGTTGTAAAGGACCTTGATAACTATCAGACCGAGCTGTTCCAACCTTGGCAGAAGTACACATTCTCATTCTATGCACAAAGAACAAAGAACAAGAACATGCACCAACAGATCTAATGAGATTAGCGAGCAAGGTGACATACAACTTCCTCTCTGGTCACTAAAGGTATGTTGTTTACTTAAGAGTTCTCATAAGACAAATCATGCACAGCTCCCTGTGCGATCAGGTGGCACAAAGGAGAAAAGTATCTTTCTGCACTACTTCTTGTCCTTGGCACTAGTCTCTTCTTCCTCTAATAAGATGTTTTTATCTTTGTGAGTGTTGTTTTTTAAAGTTGTGTGTCTGTTTGTGACCTTTTCAGAGATGCTGGATATCTTGCCATCTTATTAGATTCCCATATGTTTAGTTCCTTATTTGCATTGTGTATAAATGTGCCTTTCCCTCTGGTACATTTTCTCCATATACCCACCCCATCATCATGATGTCGTTGCTTTGGCGACACCTCTATTGACGTCCTCTGTTATCTATGTTATCTGAGTGTTATGTGAGTTTATTCTTAATAGATGTCTTTTTGTATCATATTTTCAATGCAGTGATGAAGTTAGAAGTGCTCATGTTCTGTGGTACATAAGTCATTTCTGATATCTGTAGAGGCTGTCATATGTCTCTTCATTGTAAATGTCTCTTCTCCAGAGAGATTTCTGAGAAAACTAGGACATCTCTAAAAGAGAAGTAAGACATAGACATGTTGTACCATTGGTGACTGTCAATAATCAGTACATTCTTCTATGATTCATGTTGCTTGAAAGGAGGTAGAGATTAGTACGATTTGTTCATCTCCCAAAAGTGAGTATTGTGGGGCAGATTAAGTGGTGCAGGCGACAGTTCAAAAGTACTTGGGGAAAAGGAGGAGCCCATGAGGCAAATGATGGTTCATTGTTGCTAAGGAACCACTTCGCTCCTCATTCAGCAAGGGAGAGAAAGAGAGAGCTATGTGACAGACGCAGCTTCAGCAGCTTGTGTATGTGGAACTGTGTGCTCTTGTAGACAGGGCCTATCTAAGAATGTATAGAAATGGTCTCCTAAAGCTACATTATGCATCTTCTGATGTATACCCTCCATGGATGATTGCACTAGAGGCCTATTTTTGACAATCCTTTCAAATACATGACAGTGCTTTTGTGCACTGGTTCTCAAACTGTGGCCTGGGTACAGGGGGTGGATCTGGAGTGGTATTCAATTCTATTTTTAGTCCTGATTTAGACCAGCTTTCAGACTTGTTTTCAGCCTGGTTTTCATCCTGATTTTAACATGAGTTTCAGTAAAATTTACAATAATGAGCCCATATTAAGCTGTTTTCTGATCTATGTTATAACGTTATTCCTCATCAAATGTGCTTTGCTTCATTCACAAATGTTTAACACACAAACCCTGCATATTTAAACTGCAGCATCTCATCCACATTATCCATAGAATTTATAGTCTGCAAATAATTTTGTGAAATCCAGTTTGAGGCGTTCTTCAGAAATAAAAAGGTGAGAGTTGTGCCTTGTGTGTCTGTTTACATCCACACAGTGAATGGATCAGGGTGAAGCTGCAGATTAGCGATAGTGACTCTACTTCCTGTGTACATTAGGGTGAATCTTTTTTGCTTTAAAAATCATGTATTTGAAGTATTGCACCAGATTTTCAAATAACTGGCATATAAACCAGAAGTTCAATGCCCTGGTCCTTTGAACACTAACAGAGACTCTAACAGGAGTGAGTTGCACTCACAGTTGTGTAGCCTGTAGTGCGCAGCCATATCCCCTGCAATCTTTGAGATCGGAGATTTAAAATCTCACACAGTCTTCCTCATGTCTGTGGTGTGCACTTTTTGTCGCACCTTTAAAACATTTTTAAGACTGAACAATTCTGTAGTGTGGCGGCCTTTACTCACAAGCTCACAAGTCAATTTTGCATAATATAGAACCTTTAAATATAATATATATGGATACATTCACCACACTCTGAATTAGAGCTCAATAAATCATAAGGAAGGTACATGAGCGGCCAGCGCTTCCTTCACAGCAGTAAGGTTGTATGATTTCATGGTGGCTCTATATTAGGAGATGGGTGCCAATTTTATTATGCAGCTAACCAACCAATTCAATGTTAGCAACTATTGCTTTTAGCTTAATTTTGCAGCCCCTCAATCCTCATTGCCCCAGTAAATGCACCCTTGGCACTCTCTGCTTTTGTTGTGTGTAAGGAAAGATTAAGCCACATTTTAAGTTATATAAGTGCAATAGCCAAATAGCCAAAAACTTGAATAATACATAATCTAACGTTTAATCACCAAGCGTACTCTGTGCAGATTACCAGTTTAACCTTGGCAGAAAGTTCAAATCCTTCAAAGTGACACACATTTGTAATATTTTACGTGTGTGCTTTATTATTGATGGATCCTGTTCCTTGACATGTTGAAACTGCAGAGGAAAATCAATGGACACACCATTTCACTCAAGGCATTTTAAAATGTGGAGCATAAAGCCGAGCCTGTGTGTGGTGGTGCGTGCTCTTTGGAGTATGCATGTCCCTGTGTTACTATCTAACCTCTTAGCTTTAAGCCTTGACAGCTACCGACTCCTGGACCCTGGTTGTGGTCTGATAAAGGCGGTGAGCAGGAAAGCAACAAAACTCAGGAGCGTGGTCCTCTCATGCCACTAACACTCGCCCGGCAAAGTGCTCTTAAAATCAAGTGAGGACATTCAATTAGACCCTTACGTCACTCATGCATATAAAGATGCTCGCACACCTCCAACATGGCTCCCTTAGCTGGAGCTGTCACTGTCTAAATGCTGCCAACCCACTTTGACCTGTGCATTAGTCAGGGAGGCCGAGGGTGGGGGCTCAATTTTACTGCGCCACTGCTCCCCTACTGCAACATGGCGGTTTTCTCGTGTGAGGTAATTGGATAACACTACACCAGGTTGAGGAGTTGTTTTGTGATACAATTCTATTGTAATAGCCATATTTCACTGTACACATGCCATTATTTTCTTGTTTAGTTATTAATTTGTTTGTTCTTTTCGTGTTATTGACAAAAGATGGGAATAAACTGATATTTCTGCACTGTTTTGAGGAAAGTCCATTCATATTTCTGCTCGTTCAGTCTGAGCTAATACAGTTCTATCCATTCATTCATTTTATTTTGCTTTATCCAGGGCTGAGTTGCAGATACAATAGCTCATTAATTAAAAACATGTTATACCACATTTCCTTTTGGATGGCCTTTATATCTTTGTTGAATTCAAATCAATAAAATGTTGAGATAGTGAGTTGATATTGTCACACCTACTTCTGTCCTAATTTTACATCTTTTGACCTGCACCAAATACCATCATGGTTGCTAGGCAATGCAGTCTCCTATTTGTCTCGGAGTGGTCTGTGGTAGAAAAGGTTCCAGAGGTATTCATCCAGACTAGAGATGTTCTGGCTGCCATCCAGAAGTCATCATAAATCTAACTTGATTAGAGCAGTACTTTCAGATTGGTAATGGCTTTTGGATCGCAGCTGAAATGTCACGATTTCCAAAAACATTGTCCTGAAACTACTGTAACCTTTTTCTACCATTATGGCTGTGTACCAGCAACTGCCTTTAACATGCAGAGATTTGGAAAAAAAGATTTCTTTTTCATTTAAAAGAAAGAATAAAATATAAAGAATAAAAACAGGTTTATGACTCCTGGATTAGTCAATTTTGCACTGTAAAACTGTCAATAATATATCATATACAATCACATTTTATTTACAGCCCTAAATCAATGGAGCAATATGCCTTCCTTCGCTTTAGATGTTGCGAATATATAGTGGCAATAAAATGACTTGACTTGTCTTTTGCATGATTGGGTTTATGTTGAAGGTCGAGTGGTGCGGACAGGGTGAGCAGCGGGTGTCATTCTGTCAGAGATTTGTGTGATATGAGCCATTTCAGAGAAGTGACATTGCAGCAGTGGGCTACAGGGCGAGTGATCCTCTAGTGCTGTATATGGGTACATTTGCTCCTAAAGCACCGGTGCGTTAGTGTGTGTCTATGTGCACGTGCGTGTGTGTGTGTGTGTGTGTGCGTGTAGTGCGATGACACAGCCTAAGCCTCACGCCGCACAGATTCAGAAAGACTCCAGGTTTGGCGTGTTCAGTTGAGAGGCACTAATGCTGCTTAGAAGTACTTATGAAAATGGGGCACTCACTGCTTTCCATTCAACTCTCTTGCCACCCAGGCCTTCAGTTAGTTTATATACTATTTTACATTTTTCAAGAATTTTCCATGGCGCTTGGAAATTAGTGGGCATAAGACACTAACAGCAGTATTTTCCTACAGGCTGATTTTTGATTTTATGTCAGAAGAAGTTGGATGATGTGTGTCATTTTGTCATGAAGTGTGCCTTAACATAGAGATTTGATACTGTATACTCTTCTCCCTGTCTACATGGGAGTCTTGCAGATTCCAAGAACAAAAGATTTGTTTCACCTTTGAGGAAAAATTGTGAATATTCCACTGTGGCATGCTCCAGATTTACTGAAATCAAAGAAATAGGATACATGCACAAAAGCAGTACATATTCATTATATTGTTCACCAGTCTTTACAGTATTACCTCATTTACACAGCACTGACTTCCATTTCATTTTGGTCTTTACCCTTAATTTATTTATTTGCAGTATTGTTTCTACTGCTTAGTAAAGTTCATCTTGGACAATTTCAGTTTTTACATTTTTTAATTACTGCTCGATGATAGAATTACTGTGAGACACGATTTTAGTCCCATGCATTTACAAACTGTTCTTTACAACCAAAATTGACCACATTAGAGCAATAATACTAGCACATTTAAAACAACTCCATTTATTAAAGGCTCTTGCATAACACTGGGCTGTATTCATTATATCTGTGCGTGTTCGGTGTTGCGTCATGAAAGTGAATGTGTGTAAAGACTTGAGAGAGACTCAAGGATGAGGTGAGAAAGAAGAGTAATGGTATAAAGCTACTGTTCTAATTTAGTCATGTCCCTAAAACCCATATCCCATCTGTATCCCCATAGGTTCATTTCAAAGTATGTCAGAACTCCACTCTTTATTCTACACACATACCGACACCTCTTACGGCTTACATATACATAATAATGGTATTCTTTCAGTTCTTGCCCAAATTCCTTTCAATTATGTGTTATGCAAAATCGCTCCACTTTCTCTTTAAAGAATTACACAGAATTTACTCTTGTGAGCTCTAGGCCTCACAAACATACCTGGAGTTGTGTTTTGTTTCACTGAATAATCCTTTATTATTAGTCTGTCTACATCTCCAAAGCTCAAAATGCTCTACTCCACCTTGTGATGTCATTTTTTCACTATAAAGTCGAAAAATATAATGGAAAGGAGTTAAAAAAACACTGTATTACCACATGACATCACAAAGTAGAACAGAGTGTTTTCTGTTTGAGAGATGCACTAATATATATACAGGTTTTGTGTGTTAAACTTGTGTGAATGACGTACAAAACGAAACACAACTCCAGTAACAACATTATAACACAATGGTCTAGTGTAGTAGTGTAATATGGATCCTTTAAGTGTTTTGTAAAATCCCTCCGCTTTGTCTTTAAAGATCTTGTATAACACAGAATTTACTCTTGTGAGCTCTAGGCCTCACAAACATACCTGGAGTTGTGTTTTATTTCATTGAATAATCCTTTATTATTAGTCTGTCTACATCTCCAAAGCTCCAAATGTTCTACTCCACCTTGTGATGTCATTTTTTCAGTATAAAGTCGAAAAATATAGTGGAAAGGAGTTGAAAAAACACTGTATTATCACATGACACATTTAAATATACAGGTTTTGTGTGTTAAACTTGTATGAATGACAAACAAAATGAAACACAACTCCAGCATTAACATTATAACACAGTAGTCTAGTCTAGTAGTGTAATATGGGTCCTTTAAGTGTTTTGTAAAATCCCTCCGCTTTCTCTTTAACCATCTCTCCGGGCTAAAAACTCACGATTTCATACACCCACATGGTAGAATGGTGCAATTGATCCTTTGCTTCCTCTTGATAACAATGAAAGAGCACAATCTAAAGCATCCACTGTTCTATTACCTCTAGTGCCGAGGCTTAATCTTCACCTAATGTTAGGTCTGATTGCAGTTCAGTGGATAACTATAATTTAAAGGTCAATTAAAATTAAACCTTGCTTTATTAGTAAGGGTACAATTATAACTGTATAATAATTATCCACTGCTCTAACCCTGCGCCGTTGCTTTGTCCACAGTGGTGATGTGTCCCACGCCTCCTCCCATCCCAAACGGGCTCCTGGAGGGGACGCTCCTGGAGTGGGGGAGCAGTGTGAGTTACAGCTGCCTGCCTGGATATGAGCTTTCCTTTCCAGCTGTCCTCACCTGCACCGGCAATGGGACGTGGACCGGGGAACTACCTCAGTGCCTGCGTAAGTTGTATTTTAAAGGTCTTATACTACACAAAAATGGATTCTAGTCATGTCATAATGCTATTCTAATCCCTCTGTTGTCCAGGTAGGATCCATAGCAAAGGAGAAATTCAATTCTGTCAGCTGGAAAAAATACATTTCAATGAGCTGTGGAACAGTTTGATCAAAAAACTTTTGTCCAGTTGTCAGAATTGAATTTCTCCTTTGCTATGTTGTAATGCTGTTGCCTCACCCAAAGCAGACCTGGAGTTGTGTTTTTTTTCATTCACACATGTTGGAGTAATTCACTAAGTCTGTCTACATGTCCAACTCTCAAAATGCTGACAAACTTTATATTGTACAAGTGATTTTTAGTCAACGTAAAACCACAGCACAAAATATATTTATCAACACTAGGGAAGAAATAGGAAGGCCATAGCCCATTAAGCCTCCAATGCACTTCAGTAATTGGATTTTTTTTTGTAATACTACTCAAACAGATGACAGTGGAGAAACATGCCAATTAGTTTTAGCAAATCTTACTTAATAAAAATATTGCAGCCAGGATTATGAAATGAATAGATCAAAGATTATGCAACAAACAGTGGGTGGGACAGTTAAATGAAATTAGACTGCAGTGGAACAAAAGAAGATGATTGGTGTTGCATATTAGCATATTATCCAGATTTGTATGAAAACTTAAAGGTTATATGAGGATGTGCCGGGGTGAGGTAGCCCTATATCACTTCAGTGTGACAGTATAAAGCACTCATCTTTGATCTATTGCTTTGACCTCTAATTCTTAAGGCAACAATACAATAGAGATGATGAACATTAGGTTTTAAGTGGCAGTTCAAGTGGGTTGCCAGATACTTCATGCCATCTTAAGACCAATCTGAAATGCTCATAGCAAACATAATAATAACCCAAAGGACATGAGACTGCTGGAGTGTGTGCTTCTGTGATCAGGGTCAAAATTCAGGACGTCAGTCAGATAAAAGGGAAAATGTTATTTTAAATATCATTTGTGCTCAAAACATGAATGCGTCTATCTGGCCTTGTACAAGTAAAGTTTAGTTTGTTTGCTCTTGAGATTATGTGAAATGTAGTAGAAGATTTACTATGAGACAGATAGACAGAGTGGCCATTCTGCTTCTACCAAGGAGGTTTTTAGGTTATAGCTTGTGTTAAAAATGCAGATATGTATTGTTGACATGGTTAATATAACTTGTATTGAGTGTCTATCAGTTATGCAAATAATTGTTAGGGTATATGTTGCCCATTGTACTATAGATTGGTAACCAAATGGTATTAGGTAATAAATGATTTGTGTTCCTTATGCGCTTCAGTAAATGAAGTACATTGTACTGTACTGTTTGCAGAGCTGTAGTCAATGTTAGTTTAGTGGTTACAAAATGAATCTGAGCTGGTAAATGTGGCGTGTCTACGTTCAGTCGACTGTCATTATGACAAGAAGTGTCTTCCCACACAAAGCAATCACTTCCACATGGCCACCCCCAAAACAGCCTGGCACTGTGTAACCTTTATGTTCACTCATGTGAGGTCCATGTTTAATGTCTTTGAGCCACAAGTGCCTCTGATGTTGTAATTACATTTTATATGTCACATCCACCTAACCGGACATACAAATGTCAATAGAACAAATCAAACACAAATGAATGCTGTGGTTTATAATTATCCTCCCTTCTAATCAATAAGAAACGCAGGTAACATTTTCTAATGGCAGTGTCATATTTTATCAGCTAGATCCAAAGGCAGACAAATGGGCCACAGAATAAGAAAAGAGTGCTGAGCATATTTTGAGAAGAGCACCTATTACACATGCATTAAAAACTCAGCAACCAAATATCTTGGTTGTAAACCAATTACAAATACCAAAGTGCTGTCAGCGCAGTCCAAGGCCTATACGGTACTGCCAAAGGAAGTCTTTTCCAAGAGGCTTGTACCAATGATTCTCTGCACTTACAAGTGAAGATAGACAGAGGGCACATTTCTATAGCTTCTGCTATGTGATGATATTCATTTATGGATGTCCTGAAGCTAAATGTACAAAATACCTTTAGTACACCGCAAGTACATGAGGTTAACTGATGTGTTAACAATGATTAGCTCTACTTGAATATTTCTTGCAAAATTGCATATAAAAAGTGTTCAAACAGCAATATTAGGCAGTTGACACCAATGCAGTAAACTCAGCACTTCTACTTAGCTAACTCCACATTATTTTAAATGCAAAAAGGATTCTCATTTCCTATGTGTAACCAACAAAATTAAAATCCATATTCAATTTTGTTGTGCCACACATGAGGGAAAACAGTGCAAGCTCCAGAAATAAGACTGAGGATGCCAGTCCATGTGTCTGTGGGGGTGAGCCGTGATCTCACTCTGGATCGGGCCTGTGCATACTGATTACTTCAAAGCATTGATAATTCATCAAGAGAAGAGTCAGGGCTTTAAGACAGAGTGGGAAAACTTTGGCTGTCTGTGATCCTCTCGTCTCTGGCCTGCCTCCGCAGACTCCCCCACTCCCACATACACATGCAGGGGACACATTGAATATGCTGAGCTTGGTTTGGCCTGGGGCTTTTCTCTTACATATCCATAAAACACTACATTATTTCCCTCAGGCCCCAAGTGTATGATTGATGTGCCTGTCACCTGTTTGGCCTATATAGTCAGTACTCTAAACAAATGCTCTTAGAATACCAACTTAGAGTAGTTCTAACACAACTAAAGTGCACTCCAGATTAGTTTTGAGGTTCTGGTAAATATTTGCATATTGTCATGTAGTGTACTTTTAGATTACATAGTGCAGTGCATACAGTATAAAATAAGAAGAATAGATTCATATTTCATATTTATATATGCATATTTTATCCCAGTTAGAAATGGAATAAGACTGGGTCATAACTTGATCTTTAAACCTATAGTCTAGATTGCTGTCTCTGAAACCTCTTCTTTGGACCACTCCTGGGTGAATGAGGGATTGCACTGATAAATATTTCAAGATCCTTCACATATTCATAAAATTAAAAAAATGCACCAGCCTAAGTGGTTGCACATTCGCCCCCAAACCCAAAGTAGCTTAACACCACTGAGTGTGAGGAGTAAATGAATTATGCATGAACTCGTGAAGCGATTTTGAGACTTATGCATCATAAATATTCTTATGACATTATTTTTTGTTAATTCTGTTCAACTTTTCACAACTATCTGCGGTAATAAGTATATTCCCCTACTGATATGACTGGAAGTATTAGTATTGGGGATTACATGTCTTCTCAGGGCTGTCAATCATGTGGAGGGGTCAGCTGTATGAGTGTGAGTGTGTGATTTCTGACATGGAGGAAAGAGGAGAACTTATCAGAGCTTTAGCTATAACATATGTCAGGTCTGAGTGTTATTAGCCTCATCCTGTGGAGCTCAGGCTGCGTGACTGAAGCAGCGCTCTCATCTATAGCCTTGCTCTAGGTCTGTCTCTCTCTGCAAACAAGACTTCACACCAGAAGGTTCAGAAGAGATATGCACAGGGTTATGGCTACGGCTGTTCTGTATGTCCAAGGGTCTTGAGGGTTGTTTTTAATGGATTGTACTATTTTCTGAACCTTTATTTTAACAGGAAAGTCAATTAGGGCTGTGCAGTATGGCAATATAAATACAATTGTTGTCTGATCAAGTAAGCTGATCTGATCTGCTATTTTATCATCATGTTGGTTGCTTCTGTTTATGTTTTGTGGTCAAATATATACATTTTTCCCTATCCACTTATACTTTTATTCAGCCTTTGCCATGGTCAGAGTGAGTGACAAGTGGGTTTAACCATTTGCAATGAAGTGTAAACTCTCAGGAGTTGTAGAAGACTTTTTAATGTATATAAAGATACTAAATGCTGCTTGAATTATGTTAAATCCAGAAATCCAGTTTTATAGCTTTGCATAATATCCACCTCTAATTACAAATATCTGTGGAGTTCTTGTCAAGATCCAGCCTAGCCTACACCCCAAAAAAGTTAAAATTAACATTTACAATCAATATCATACTGCTCGAGCAAAAGTTTTAGTATGAAACAGTACTATTGCAAGAGCAGAATGTTTGTATGTATTTTTGCTTTTACTCTTGTTTGTGTGTTTGTTGACTTCTACGCTCTGGAAAAGGGAAAAACTGTTTTTTAGCCAGTTCACTTGAGTTGTGGTAACCAAGAGGCACTATTTATTTTTTTAAAGTGATATATTTAATTATTTATCTATAAAATTGAATACATTGACCTTGTTTTTTCTGATCATTAAAAACTGGTAACTACCCCCACTCACACACAGGGTTAATTGTTCAAAATAACTAAATAATGCCATTTTAAAATTGTTTGTGGACGCCAATTCTTCACATATGCAATAAAACATAGATTTTTTTACATGCAAACTGATTGCAAGTGCTTAATAATTTAACTTCATATATACTTCACTGAAATGCTAGAGAGAAGTCAGTGGCATAATAAAAATAATGAAGAGGAGAGAGGCGCTGTTTTATAGCAGTATAGAGACACTTCTTTCAATGGTAAGATCCTGTATGGGTGAAGCTGCAGCCCACACAGCTTATTATTTCTGAACTGAATGTCAACTCAATCTGACACTCACATGCCTGCTTTCTTCTGGTTTCAAGTGTAGCAAGGCTGAATATACATATGAACATACCACAGAGACGATTCAAAAGCAGCTTCTCTAATTACATTTTCAAATATGATATTGATTTTTTTTTGCCTTTGTTCTTCCTCTGTAGCAAAATTCTGTGGGGACCCGGGAGTGCCTGCCAAAGGACGGAGAGAAGGGCAAAGTTTCATCTTTAAATCTGAGGTGACGTTCAGCTGCAGCGCCCCCTATGTGCTGGTGGGGTCCTCAACCAGAATGTGCCAAGATGATGGAACGTGGAGTGGATCTCAACCCCGCTGCATAGGTGAATATCTGAGTAATTATTCAAAAACCGGAAACCTCTTTATAACCCCAGTATCAGTGTGTGTAGTCAGTGGTGCATGGTACATTTGTCTTTCTATTTCTATTGGTGCAGCAGTTAGATTTGCACATTGTATGCGGGGGTTTTCTCTGTAAAAAATTATAGAGTAGAATAGCTTTATTGTCCACAGAGGTAGGAATTCATCTTGGCTAACCACCACATAAAACAGTACAAGGACAACATAAATAGCCTAGAAGCAGTTGTAGCCCTATAAATACAGCAGGAACATTATAAAACATCAATTCATTTCAGTGACTCAGACATTTTATCTCCAATATTCAGCATGTCCATAGCACAAGAGATGAAAAATGTGTTGTCACTGGGAATTTACAGCATGCTAATGTGTCAAGAAAAAAATATTACGTATTGTTTCTTCAAATTTGACTTAAATAAAGAAACGAATTGCTGACTCACATCCATGGCTGCTTAAATATGAAAATAAAAAAACATCTTGATTTGATTAGATGGAAGATGATTCCATTGTCTACATTAAAGAAACAGCAATGATTGTGCACTAAAAGAACAAATAAATCAAATAATTTGGAACACTGCAGCCGTATTGTCAGTGGTTGTATTGTCTCCTCCTGTTTCCTGAAGAGTCCTGTGTGTCCTGACCTGTTCCATCTGAAGAGGCACGTGTACATGTGTGATTTATGTTTCTTCATAAGTGCCTCGGTCCTCGGAAGCACTCAAACACTCTAATAACCACAGCAATATATATCGGCTCAGCACCTTCAATTTCCGCT
>KN499588.1:0-21013 GCA_000787155.1 Scartelaos histophorus | reverse complement strand
ATTTTATGCTTTATTTGAGTCCATTTCCACTGTGTCCAGTCGCTTTTACGATGTGCCAACTTTTGGGCACACTGTCTATGGAACAATACTTTACACCATTTGCATAGCACTTTAGATAGTTATAAACGTAGGCTGAAAACTCATCAATTTGATTGTGCTGTTTGTCCACTCTCTCTAGTAATTGTTCGTCTGTATGTGTTACACCAGTAGAAAATTGCATTGTCATTACCAATGATTGCCTGGTGTGGTGGTCTCATTTTTATTCTTGTGGTGTCCCCCTCCTCATCATGACAGTGATTTCTTGTTCCAGAGCCCAGTAGAAGCACCTGTGAAAACCCGGGGACACCTGAGCATGGTTTCATGAATTACACAACAGGCTTTAAGGTAAGATAGAGCAACAGCTGAAAGAGGCTTTTTAAAATGCAATATGCAAGACACATTAACTCTTTAGTGCCATTGTCAGAGCAGTTTCAAATCTAAATTAGAAAGGGAGTCTTTTTAAAAACGTAGCTGCGACTTTTCTGGTGTACAGACCACCGCCTGCCGCACAGAATGTTCCACAGTCAAGTATAAAACATAAATATATCTACATGGAGGAAAGCTAATGATGCTCCAAGTCAGCTCTGTGGAGAGGTATAAATGCTGTAAGAATGCAGATTTTTCAAGGCACTGAAGTAGTAACAACCCATGTAAATTAATAAATGCAAGATAGATGGTAATGCCATAACGTGGAGCATTTCAGGCACAGCTTGAGCATCTTCAAGCAGATGGGCAGGTTGCAGAAAAACCTTTTAGAAGTCTAAGAACAAAAAACAAAGCATAACATTCCAGCACGAATCTATACTTCTCTTATAATAGTGAAAGTAATAGTGCATGAATCAATTGTGTGGTGCCACACAATCCTTCTGTCTCACATTGTTAAAGGATCTGGTAAAACATGTTGTTATGAGTGGAGTGGGTGTATTTCAAAAGGCTACAAAACCCTTTACTAAAACTTTTTTCCACAGTGACAGGCTATCATCATCAGCCTCAGTATCACAACTTTTAGCTGTACCAGAAATTATTCTTTTTCCTGAACCGTGAGCCAGTGCAGGGTGTGAGAGTAGAACTCTCCCAGGTGGCCACAACAAAAGGAGAGCTCCCGCTGCTCTCTGTAACTGTAAAAGTCATGAGGATATATACCTAATATAAGTAATGTATGCTCTTTGTGTGTGCACTGCAGTCAATGGAATGAATAAGGGCCAGTCCTGTGCAGGTCCCTAGAGGAGGTGGTTTTATTTCTGTGGCCCTGGGTGTGTTGCTGATGTGAATATCTCTGCAATTTTTCCAACTTTTTATTACTGTGACATCATTATAATGTTATTATTTGTGTTTTAATAAAGCCAAGAAAGCAAAGGAAGCAAGTTTTAAGTGGTGTCACTAAACAGCCAACCAGGACGGAACAAAGATTACAAATTGAAGTATCATCAGTACTGTGTCTGTGCTTTATGGCTATCCTTCTTTGCCTTCTGAGTTTGTTTATTTCATATTTTGTCTTGATTTAGTTTGTTTTGTTTGGTTTGAATTGGGTGCAGACCCTGTTAAACCCATCTAATGAGGTTTGGTCCAGTACCAGTGTTATCTTTTCTTTTCCTATTAGTTTAGATGAAAATAAAAGAAAACCCATTTGGTCAAAATTTCCACCTTGAAATTAATCCTCTTCACTTCAAATAGTTGCATCACTCGGGTCCATGGTCTAGCCAGTCAGAATTATACCCCACCTGCCTCCACGCTGTACAGCTAATCATTAAAAAGCGGTGAAAAAAAACATGAATGCACCGTATCTCTTTGTGGGCTCTTTAAATGTGATGCTTGGAGCGCATTGGCATTTGCATCAGCGTATTGACCGGTTCTCCTTTGTGCGGCTGTTTGTTTGTGGACAGGTGGGCAGCAGAGTGGACTTTCAGTGCCAACAAGGACACCTACTGCAGGGCTCCACCACACGCCTCTGTTTGGTCGACCTCACCTGGAGCGGCACTCAGCCTACCTGCAGCCGTGAGTACAGAATAGAAACATGTTTACTCACTGTTTCATCATTATATCCCCTTTCTGTTTTGCTTGCCCTCCTGCTGGCTATTTCTGCTAGCATCCTATAAGCCTCCTCTGTTCTCCCTATCTCTTTAGACCCTCTCTGTGGCAGCTGTTGAATGTAGCAAAGTAAAAGTGGTAAACTACTCTGATTAAAGGTGCATTGTGTAACTTTTCTATTGGAGAGTCATCTGTCATCTGCTTGTTTCTGAATATGTCATTGCTTTGCGTAGCATGTTCTATATTTATTCAATTACAGGTGGTTTTACAGCTCAAAAACACCTAGAAGATAGAAGGTTGAAAGGTTGGTCCATGAAGATGTAAAGGCTTAATGCCATACTGTGAAACATTCCAGGCAAAGCAATGACATCTCCATGGAGTAAAGCATTTGGCAGATCCTCCTAACAGAAAAATTACATAATGCACCTTTAAGTTTAAGTATATACTTTTTACTTGGAGTTTACTACATTTTAGAGAAGGTACAAGTTTTTTAGAGGTACAAGTAGTTGTTTTTTTTGTTTTTTATTATTGTCTGAGACCTGTGGAAAGGTCAAGGACAATTTTGTGTGTGTGTGTGTGTGTGTGTGTGTGTGTGTGTGAGAGTGTGCGTGTGTGTGTGTGTTGCTCAAACTAGATGTTTATAGTTTGCGCAAACAAAAGCAATGGAAAAAAAACAAACAAAAACAATTTCAGTTGAACAAAAGTCAGAAAAGAAATTCTACCAAAATCTATTAATATCAAGCTTTATTAGATCTCAAAATTTGCTCAATATAAACATTAATTAATTCCATCTTAATTGTATAAAGTTCAATTCTTAATCTATGGCCTGCTACATTTTTAAGTATGATTTGTCCAGCATTGTTTTAAATGTAAAGAATGGTTTATTATCTATGCTAATTTTGCAGCACAATATGAAATCAATAAACTATGCTAATGGGGTCTAGTTTCACTCTTACCCTACTCACTACTTTATGTGTTTGAGTGGTTGTCAGTCTCTAAAACAGCCCTAGGTTTTTAGAGTTTGCAATGCTTTGTGGGTATCTACCCTTTAGAAAATGCATTGGAGCCATTGTATGGAACAGTAGCCTTTAAAATGCATGAGCTCTGTTTACAATCACTGGAAGGGTCTATTAATCTCTATTTTATATTAATCCACCCTTTCCCTGTGTAACCTTTAACCTGCACAAAATTGCAGCTCTCACCTCAATCAGTCTGTCACTTATACTGGCGGCGATTACAGTAATTTGGTTTTGAAGTGCTCCGATATCCACCCCTCACAAAACTAGGACAGACTTGCAGGAGTAGTTCAAAGATGCCAAGTGCTGCTTTGAACTGTCTAAAAGAGTGCATTGTACAATCCTTTTTTAGCTCCAGGACCTTTCAGGAGGATTATCAAATACTTTTAATCACACAGTAGGGCTCCAAGTTTTAAATCGCTGAACAAACACCTTTACCGTAGAGACCTTTGTAAATGTGAGCTTTATGTGAATTTTCAGCTGTAAAAGTGCATTGTGTATGGTCATATATTTAATCCACCTCAGCTTGTATGTTAATCATAAGGAAAAAAAAAAAAAAGAAAAGATCACTATCCATGTTGAGTGATGAAAAAATATCACTACTTCCATAGAAATTAACAATTCAAATCTATTTTTTGATTGGTGAAAAGTCTTCGAAATGGTGCCTATAAACAGGAAACTCAAATGCATTAATATACAGGTAGGTTGGTGAACCGTCAAACTGAACTGACCATTCAGTATTGTATACAAGTACTTAGTGTGCCATACCATGTTTTCCACAGCTTTGGTAATTGAGCTGTTAATGCATGCAGCCCAATGGAGACAGGAGTTGACATACAGTACTTATCCCAGGTCAAACAAGATCATGTATGTCTCATGCAACGCTTCTACAATAATTCGCAAAATAATAATTGCAAAAGATAAACCTTAACCTTTCAAATTGCATTTCCTTCCAGTCACCTTTAAAATTTAAAATGAGTTCCCAAAAGGTCTTTGGTGTATTGCTGTAATGCATAATAATATGGCCTGCATTGTGGTGGAAATAGTTAAGATTCAGTTGATGTATCCGGCCTTGAGCTGTAGCGTTTTTTTCATAATGCTGATGGGAAAAATCTAAGGCTAACAGGTCAACAGCTTTTCCAAATCCATTATGTATCAACACATCAAACACTATTGTTAACCGGTTTAATCATTTAACCTCTGTGTATTCATGTTTTTGGGTTCACACATTTCCCCCATGAAATATCACAACTTCACTTCCCAAATTAATGAATCACCTAGAGGCAGCATATGTTTGTTCTGTAGAGTAGACAATAATGTGGCTATATGTTTGGTTTGGCCCTCAAGCATTTCCATTTGGTTCAATATGTTACTTTTTATCACCAAAATAAAGTGAACAGGTGTTTTCCTGGAGGTCATTCGACTGAAAATGTGCTGAAAAAAATGCTGAGGAGTACATTTGTAAAATTCTTACAGGTGCAGAAAGAAAGAGGCCACTTCAGCTGTGTTTGCCATGCTCTATGTAATGTATGTGTAACCAAGAATAACTTTCACTTCTATATCGCATAAATACAATACATTTTTGTGCTTTTACTATTTTTCTTGTCTTTGTTTCTGTTAGTTTCTATGACAAATCACTTGGTCATTTCTACGCAAAAAATAAACAGGAAGTTCATATATAATCCAATCTTGTCTGTAAAAGTTGCAGTTGTACGTAAGTGCCCTTGGTGAGTTTTATATTGCAGGACCCAATCAGATTAGATACATATTTTATTGATCTCAAAGGAAATTTAGGTTCCAGCAACACATCCAGCATCACACAATTTACAAGAGAGATGCACCATGCAATTTAAGTAAGAGTAAGTAAAGCAAAGTGGGAGTGTTAATGATGACGGTGTATGTAGTTAAAGTCGTAAGTGCAATAGTAAAGATGTAGTTATAATAGTAATAATTTTAATGTCTCACATTTGGCCCTCCCCACCTTCATGTTGGGGGACCACTGCTGTAACCAATGAGCCACTATCATCCCACGTGCACAATAACCATAAAAGGATTTGATGAAAGGACCTTTGATTCACACATTAACTATGTCTGCAAAGAAAATCATGTGTGTGCTTTTTATTCACTAAATCAGGCCCATAAAATGCATAAAGCAGCTTTTGGAGACACTGCATTTTGTGGCCTAGAAAAATGGACTGTCAGCATTCTGCCAGTGTATCGTTATACTTTACTCACCTTATTTGTGCCATTGAGAGTGTCCAGTGTGCACCCACCAACACTGTGCTCATATTGTGCTTATGTATGTGTTTAAGCACAAGTGCTTTTGTCTGGCCCTGACACCTGTGACCCGTGGTCAAAACAGCCACATAAATCCTCTAAAATACCTTTCTCTATGATTAAATGCTCTTTTGTTATTGTGAACCCACTTAACTGGATTTAGACACAGGCCCGCCTCCTATATCACTTGCTGAGGAAACATATTGACACAGTAGAGATTAAATGTCCATAAGTCAAAGTGTGATATTATTGGAGCTTAATCACGTTTAGCCGTCATCCAATTATCATATCCTTTTTATTAGACTCTGAACCCAATGCTCTACGGTTTAGCTGCAGTAAACTCGCTCAAATCCATATCGTGTATGTGTTAAAGATCAAATACTATGCAACACACTGACTGATGAATAAATAGCATATCAAACCATCACCATTATACATGTTTAATTTGCTCAAAAATACCTTAAAAACTGCATTTTAGTTTGTTGAGTCATCACTCCACAGATCTGACATATGGTGTTTGATATGTGTAATGCCATTGTGATATGTGTAATGCCATTGTGATATGTGTAATGCCATTGTGAACCTTCCAGGAAAAATAACTCAATGGAGACGGACATCCCCCCACAAAAGTGCAATTTTAATATGCAGTTTGTGTATTAATGCCGAAAGGCCTTATATTACACAAAACTGACTATACGCTTTAAGCCATGTTTTAATATTGTTACCTCTGCATAAACTTACCAAGAGTTGTATTTTGTGTCATTCACCCATGTTTGAGTTACCCTTATTATTAGTCTGTCTACATCCCTAAAGCTCAAAATACTCTGTTCCACTTGTGATGTAGTTTTCAACAGCTCCTTTTACGTTTTGAAATCATCCAAGTGAAGTTTAAAAACAGAGTGGAGCACAAGGTGGAACTTTGTTTGAATAAAACAAGACACAACTCCCGGTGGGGTTATGATGAAACATTATAATGTCAGAAAATAATGCAATATGGGCCTTTTAAAAAATGCAAATACACAGAATGTTGACCTGATTCCCCCGTGTGCAACCATTTTAATGTTCTTATTTATCCTGTTGTATTGTTTGGTGTTGTGATGCTGGCCATTCCCTTCGGCTCACACATAAATCAATCAGAGCTGCTGCTTCTATCTGCCGCCGCTGTCTTTGTTCCTAACCAGGGCTCTCTGTCTCTATCAGGGCTTTGAACTAAGAGCATTACATGTAGCGCCGTGACACAAAAGTGAAAACGTCTTTGTTGGGGCTCCTTGAAATCTCGGGAGGAAAAAAAAAGTCCTTCTTGAAGTGTAAATAAACATGGCAGCCAAATCTGATGAGGGATAAGACGAGGCTTTGATAAGACAATTCGCGGGCATTGTAAGTGTCGTCAGTAGTCACGCTCCACAGACACTACAACCGGGCCTGGACATGTGCAGACAGTTTGTCTTCTTAAATAGGTTACACGCGCTTGTGCTTTGACAGCCGGAAGAGAGATTTATTTAATATTTAGAAACTTATTTATAGATTAGGCAAGATTGATCTGTCAGGGTGCTGAAAAATGTTGAGTGGCTTTTGCAGTTAACCAAAAACTTCTCCATTAATCTCTACGGGGGAGGGCTAAATCACATTGCACTCTCGGTACCCAGAAGTAAGATATCCTTCATTCACACCTTCTCGGCATTGCCTTATATGTCACTTTTGTCAGAATTGTTACCAAAAGTCCAAGTGAAATAGGTGCCGCTGCAACATTTTTCAGCGCGTCGCCTTAAGTTGTGTAGTTTTTCTTTTATCCGCACTTGTATCTGTAATTATGGATTCTGTAGCGATGCCCTTTTCGTAGCTCAAAGGTCCATGTACCTTATTTGTTTTATTAAAATGCAAACAATGTAATTAATTCATTTTGGACATTTTTCCTCTTTCCTAAAACATTTTTTAGTATTTCCCAACTTTCAGAGACCAGGGCAGAGTTTTTCCATCAGTGTAATGCTAAAACAACTAGCACGAACAGCACTACTTCCTGGTTTTTGGAGGATAAAATAAAATAAAATGCTTTATAACTGGATGCAGACAACACACTGGCCTCATTTGAACTGTTTTACCATATATGGTGCAGAACATATTTTTCTTTATGACATGGGGGGGATGAAGTACAGCTCCTATAAAGTTCAACCCTTGTCTTTGCTCTTCCCCCAAAACTTTTGCATTTTTCCAAAGTAGATAAGTCCTTACCAAACTATAGTTCTCATAATTTACTGCCGTGCTGGTTTGAAATCCCACCGCCAGACAGAGCAGTTTGTCTTCTAGGTCAGAAACATGCTAAAAATGTCAGACAGGTGTAGAATTATTAGCACTAGCTCAAGTTTTAGGTTTGATCCTGCTTCGTGTTGCCCCTAATGTCATTAAGTCTCCATGAAGAACCAATTTACTTGTGACTCACTTGCAGCTGTCTCCCATTTGACGGCTGGCAACACATTCTCTCTCTGAAAAGATGCAGAATTATTTTGCCAATTCACATTTTTGTCGACGAGTCTGCATCGGAATATTTCTTAGTCCTTGGTGCCTTCCTGATGCAGACTCATTTGCATAGGTTTTGTTTAGTGTAGATCTTGTTTATTTTTGTTGATGAAGGTATTTCCACTCAGTTTGGTGAAGAAATTAAACTGTTATATATGGATTAAAAAGAATATATTTTGGCAAAGAAAAACACCATTTGCGAACCTCCTGTAGCTGCCAAAGTCTATAGCATTATGAAATGAACATACCTTAATCTTCCTAATTAAACATAATGACTAACTTCTATTTCAGTTCTGAAAGGATCAAAGGCAAATCATTCAAAATGTATTCAGTGGTATAAACAGAGCAATTAAAACCATATTCGATTACATTTGTAAATATGCATGATGCACAGAAAATCTGCATTTCATTTTCATGCACTGTGTGAGTTTTGTCTTTGGCTCACAAAATACGTCTAAAACAGTGAAAGATTGAATGTAACAGACTGCAGCCCAGTTCCACATCCTTATTTTGAACAGATTTGGTCCTCTGGAAAACAAAAAAATGTGTCTGAAAAGCTGTTGGAATTATCAAAGTATGAATATTGTGGTCAGACTGTGAAGAATGGAGACGCACTTTTGTGAGCTCTCACCAGATCCTGCTGCTGTGCTTAATTATGAAGACTCACATTTCCATAATTAAGCACACTTTTGTTTTCTCTGTTTTATTACAATGAATATCAGACTTTGCATATTTGTTATTAAATACTATGTATTTACTATACTTTTATTTAGGTATATGTAATCTGTTTTTTCTCTATTTTAGTAGTTTTTACTTGATGACTTTTTGGCTTCTCTTTATGCTTTTCTTTGATTAGTTAGTCCTGTGAGTGGTTACATGGATGTGTTTGTGTGTGTGTGGATGTGCCTGCACTAACAACTGTGTCCTCTGCTTGTCTCTCTCCCTCCACCTCTCTCTCTTCCTCTTTCTTTCCCTTTTTCTTCTCTCTCTCCAGCTCACTCGTGCAAACAGCCCCGCAGCCCGGCTAATGCTGATGTGGTGGGTCTGGACCTGCCCTCGTACGGATACACTCTGGTGTACAGCTGTCAGCGTGGCTACTTCCTCTCAGGGGGGTCGGAGCACCGTGTGTGCCGCTCTGATGGCAGCTGGACGGGAAAGGTGCCTGTCTGCAGAGGTACGTGGCCAATGCAGCTCTCCCAAACAGCATGCCCAAGAAGGAGGCCTGGAAGTAGGGCAGACGTGTCAAATAACTTCCAAGGAAAAATATATGTTAGTTCAGAAATTTGTCCACTTTGATTTTTGCTGTTACAATTTGAATGAATATCTGGGTTTTTACTGATTTACCTGCTGTCCTCTCCCTCTGCAAACTAAAAACCACCCACATAGAACTACTACGTGCACAGGAGGAAAGCAACTAGATTCTGAAAACTAATTAACTTTTCAATAATTAAAATATTTTTTACTGCAATGTCTTAATTCAAAGTATTACAAAATATAGTGATTGCAGTAATAGTGCTTTTGTATGGAAAAGCTGTACCCATCTGAGAGAGAAGTAATTGTCAATCAGTTGGTCAATCGATATAACTCACAATTAGCAGTTAAAACCAGAATAAATAGGAGCAGTCAAGCAAAGGTGCAGTTTACCAAGAGGACTGGTCAGCAGATAATGTGTCAGAGCAGTTTGAGAAGAGGTACAGCTCTCAGGACAAAAGTGTCCATCTCTCTCCTGCAGGGATCACAACCAATATTCTGTCATTTACTTCAGTTTTTTCTTAGAGAATATGGTGAAACATGTGTTCTATACCAATATTTTTATCGTTGTCTGATAAATGATTTGGAACATGAGAAAACGATGATTAAAATGAAGCGGTTTAATTTCACCACGTGTTGTACAAACTGCCTTTGACATTTTATTACTGTGCCTATTGTAGTGTCCAATTAAAAGCTAATCAAATGCACTTGTGGAGCTGTTTCGGTGCTATTGCCCTCTCTGTCTCCGAGCTAAGAGCCACAGTTAAACTTTGATATGTTAATGTTCCACACTCCACTCCGGCACGATGTTTCAGTTGAGTCGTTTTTACTCCTCCGCTGTCCCCCTGCTGTTATGCAGTTCTGTGTAACGTTTCTGTGCCTTACATATTCATGCTTTATTTCAGCTGGCTCGAAATCATACGAGAAAACTGTCAAACCCATACCAGGGACACCGAGCCCCAAAATAAACGGTAGGTTGGAGAATCTGCATGAAACGTTTAACCATGTACGTAAAAAAATACAAATAAATATTGATTCACAGTTTCAAAAAGCTCATATTGCTTTGTAGGCTTAGTTTGCAGCATTCTGGACTTTTTATCTGCATAAGATAGAAGCAACGTAAACTTTTTTTCAACTAATTTACCAACTGAAATTATTTCCATACCATAAAAATACACAAGTCAGTTAATTAAATGTAATTAACTGTTCAGAATTTTCAAATGCGAGAAGCAAACTTATCTGATCCTACCTCCGTTTTATTGCAGTAATTACAATAATTTATTCTTTCATTGTTCGCCAAATTGATTTATGTCTCTGTCAATATGCAAACATAATTACAGACATATGTTCAAACTGAATCTAAATGTTATATGAAGGTTACATACTTCAAAGCAGTAATATGTGGGATATAAGAAAGCCCACGCAGCCTCTCCATGCCTGATGTGGCTCTGGCCCCTCCTCCTGTGTGGTATTTGGTTTAGCAGCAGGATTAATAGCCATGACATTTGCTTTAGACATTTATGAACCCACAGCAAGTGCAATAGTTTTGGCTATTGCTTATTTTGCTGTCACATTTTTAGTGCGATTATATTTTTCGCTCTTTTAATTTTTTTGGTTTGGCCTCATCCGCCTTGGCTACTTTTGCACTAATGAGTGTTGTGCCATCAAGGCTGCACCGGGTTTAACTTAAAAAAATAAACAATGGATACACCTCAAAAATACAGTATGATTAATAAGTATTCCACTTCATGATTTAAAATGGAAAAAAATAGAAAACTATAGCTGAGAGGTCATGTGTTCTGCTTTTCTCTTCACTCTTGTCCAAGGACACAGAGATTGTACTGCAAACCTTACAGACAGTTAAAGGGGACTTATCCATGGAGTGTTTCAGGGTGTTTCCATGGAGATCTTATTGCTTTCCCTAGTATGTTCCAAAGTATGGCATTAACGTTATATTTTATTATATTATAGGTGTTTGATATAATGAAAGCAGGTTGTCTCCCCACGGATCTGACCTGAGACTTGGGCTGGTCACTCTACATACACTTTACAGAATGCACCTTCAAATATAATGCTACTTCGTTAATAATTACTTTTGATTGGAGGGGAACATGTCATAACATATATACATATAACATATCTATTTTGTTTCATCCCGTCTAGTCCCTGATGACGTCTTCGCCCCTGACTTTGTGTGGAAGGGCTCCTATGATTACAAGGGCCAGAAACAGCCCCTGACTTTGACAGTCACCAGCTTTAATGCTTCAACAGGAAAAGTCAATGTAACTTTAAGTGACAGTAGTGTGGAGTTTCTGCTGTCTGGTGAGTCATCTATAAATCAGTGGACTGTTTCCTTGTACCTCTGTCTTTTTCATTTATGTAGAGAATGCCTCGTGTCAATCAGTCAATCTCTCGGAGCCATCTCAAGCGCGGCAGTGCAAATTAACTATTGTCTCCTAGACTGATGCATGAACAAGAAGCGATAATCTACATTATACTTGTTTCTTTGTCCCGCTGTGACTTTTCTACAGACTTTAAACATTACTACATAATATTGTCACAGTATATAGCTGTGATGAAACGCTGGTGTTTATGCAGCCCTTTTCTAGGCACTGAAAGTGTCTCTAAAACACATTATGCAGTACATTCATCTCAGAGTTACATGTCGCAAATGTGGCCCGCAGTCTGTTCTCTCAGCCTTTTTGACTACTTATAATCACATACTCACGCTGCAAATGTGGGTGTAGTGTCTTGCGCAAAGACACATTGACAGTGTAATGGTTTTGGCAGCCTACAAACATATTCTTTGTTTGGCTTTCTTCTGTTGCAAAATTTAGCTGTCACCCCACTCTGCAAACCCCTCAACCAGTTATTACTATTATTAGTAATGACACATTTCCATTGTGAACCAGTTAAATTTTCTTTGCAATTGAATGTTTGATGCCTTGATTGCAATATAAACCTGACTATCATCTGCATAATAGCTCTGCCCATTAGACCTGTCACGATAAAAAAAAATCTGAAATGTGATGTATTGTTAAATATAGAAAATCAAATAAATTATCACCCCAAAAATGATTATAAATGCACAATATTGTTAAAAATATGAGCTGCTATAGATAAATAATAGAATGAAACACTTTAGTAATTAGTTTGTATCGATAATAAGTCACAAAGGCTCAAACTTGTGGCTCAGTTTTCATCATATTACAGAAAATTAATACAAATTTTCCCATTAGTACAAAGAAAAAGACCCATGATAAATATTGACGCTCAAAAAATATCGCTCCACCTGTCATGTACTGAATGATAAGTCGATATAGTATTTTTTGTGGCTACTTTAGACCTCGTAGTATCTAAAATGATGCACTCTGCAGTTCCCTCCTTAGCTCGCCCTGTTTGCCTGGGCGTCCTCCCCGCTGCTTTCCATTTGTCTTTTTGTCCTGTTTATGGCGCGGCCTCATTGCTCAATCTCTTTATTCACATCATTTCTCTGTGTGCCTCTCATTTTGTGTCATTTTCTACTTTGCAGGAGTGTACAAGCGCCAGGAGGCTCGGTTAGCGCTGCTCCTGTACCAGATGAGAGCTCTGGCCCACAGCTCCTTGGGTCGGATTACTGAGGAGACCTGGGCTATGGACGGATTTGTGAGTTGTACACAGGGAATTAAAGATGATCACTGAAAGAACTGACAAAAGTATTAGGGGTTTAGTCATGGGTAATGGTGGCCCAAACTATTAAACTTATTTTTAAACCATATAATAGTACCATTAAAAGGAGATTTGGGTTATTTTTCTTATTTTTTTACCCCAAAATAAATGCGGTGAGTGTCGTACAGTTATTACTTACTTAGATGAACACCCTGCCAAAAATGAGACGCTAATGGAAATGCGGTAAAATGGCGGACCTGCTAAATATTCCAAATGAAAAGTGTAATTTTTCCGGTTTGTTTGTGTGAGTAAAACTTATTCTTGAGCATGTCCAATGTGCGTCCCCTTTACATAAATAAAATTATTGAGAGAAAAGTGGAAATAAAAGAATACAAGAGCCCACTTAATGTGATATTTGCTCCGCTCAAAGCAATCTTCTGCAACTTTCAATTTGTATTATGAAAATGAAAGGGTTTTTTTGGGGGATGTAATAAAAAAATATTCTTGTAATTTTACCCTGCGTGTAGTATTGGGGGTTTGTGTTTGCGCAGTTCGCTTTGTTGTTAGAACTTCGATTCCATTAAGACATTTCTCAGCAATATCCAAACTAATATTTCCCCGTTATTACGACTCTATTCATTTCATTTAGTCTGACAAAAGCGACCCAGGCAAACAAATAGGCAATGATTTTTCCTGCATGTGTTACTCATTGTTACATTACTCCGGCTATAGCGATCGTGTGTAGTCTTCTCGTTTTGCAGCTTTGGGAAAATTTTGGAACGCTGAGTTATTGTGTTGGCGCTATTAGGGTTATTTCGCTTCAATTAACTTCGAGTATCACTTAATAATATCTGCACGCTGCACGCTAACACACACTGGTGAGGTATCGATAGTACTTGCAGCACAAAATGATTATTTGTGGCTCTCGTGTTAAATGCAGTGTATGTAACAGGTGAAGTGTTGCAGGATACTTGATTTCATGTCTCTGGTGCAAAAACACAGAGTTTTACGTGCACTTGAACAGAGGCGCTTTGTGCTTTTTGTGTTGCAGGTCTCAGCTGAGCCGGAGGGAGGCAGTTATGTTTTCCAAGGCTCTATACAGGGTAAAGACTACGGACAATTTGGCCTGCAGCGGCTCGGTACGTCACTTTCATTAGCTTCATTTCTTTTATTTGTTTCTGCTTTTCCACTCCCCTGTATTATTGAGAATTCTACATAGCAATACACAAATATATAACTACACAAATATTAGTTTTGCTGTATTTTCGAAAAGCTTAAGTCCTGTATCAAAAAGTTAAAACACCTTCCTAAAATAATCGCATTTTTTCAGGTTTTTCAGGACACAACACAAAAAACTCCCCCCAAAAATTAAATTATGGCATAAATTATGTGATTATTTTAGGAAAGTGACAATATACTGCTTTCATATTATCTCCTAACTTTTATTTTGAAAGGATTAATGTGTTTATTAGTAAGAAAATATAACATTTGGGAAAGATAAAACTGTGCTTCTATTTGCCTCAGTCCAGCTGTTCAAAAAACGATGCTTTTGTTAAAGTCCTTTACATATATAATAAAAAAAAGTTATGAATATTTTAGATTGGCAAAGCTTTTAAATATTTAATTGAAAATAGATGAAAATTCTAGGTTAAAAGATGTTGGTATGAGCTCCCATGGCAACTCCACAGTAATGGTATATCTGTATAGTGTCAGAGTATCAAATGTTTTAAATGCCTGTCTATAAATGTATTTTTTGTGTAGTTTTCTGATGTGTGAAAGACTTGGATTCATTTTGCGTGTTGTTGTGACCTAGACTGTCCTATCTCATTACCACGGCCATCTCCCTGACGTGCTAATCATTTGCTCTTTGGTCATTTACACTTGTCGTCTGTGTGAACTGTGTCCTGCTGCTCGCTGTCATAGCCTTCATCAACATCATCATCATTGTCACAGTTTGCATCGCCATCAGCTCCAGCCAATGATACGTATGACTTTAGTTTCCCCTTTTTAATTGCACTGTCAACACAGAAACATTTTAATACTTTAGTACTGGCCAAAAGTGCCGGGATGTGATATTGAATTAGAAGACCTTCATATTTCACAATGCAGCGTAATATTTTAGTTTGTTTCGCACATTGTAATCAGGACCACTACAAAAATGACCCACTGAATTTCATACTGGATCAATGAAGCGTCTCTCTGTCTCTTTGTGCAGGTTTGAGTGTGAGAGACAACGCAACACTCCCAGACCCCGAGACTTCTGGCTCCAGTAACAGCAGCTCTGTGGCTGTGGCCATCCTCGTGCCTTTCTTCGCTCTCATATTCGCAGGCCTCGGCTTTTATCTCTACAAACAGAGGTATGCATCATATCCACAAACTCCACTTTTGCAGACTAAATATAGACTCTTGTTGTTTTCTGAGTTTGGTCCTCCCTGAAAAAAATAGGAGCATGTTTCTTTTCTCCCAGGTGAATGTTAAGAAAGTTTTAGAAACCCAGATTTGTGCTCATGTGAGGAGAGGCAGCTGAAGGAGAGGCTGATCAGCAGTAGACTGTGGCCCACTTCCTCTGGCTGAGTGTGTCCCTCTCTGGATACGCTCTATACGAGGCATCAAAGACTGATGAAATATCACACATGCAGTTACTGCGCTCACTTCATTATGTAACGCCATACGTCAGCCATCAAATTAGAACAAATTGGCTGAAACTCACACAGTATCGTACAAATAAATACCCATACAATATGAACGCATGTGGCCCATACACATCCTATAAGTATTGTTGGATTCTGAAGGTTTAATGAACTCCACACAAATATTGTTTACTGAATAGAAAGGAGAGATACCTGTGGTATTTTGACTAATGAGCACCTCTCGTTGTTTCTGCAGGAAAACTGACAAAGCGCAGTACACCGGCTGCTCAGTGCATGAGAACAACAATGGACAGGCCACCTTTGAAAACCCCATGTACAACACCAACACCAAGTCAACCGAGGGCAAAGTGGTTCGCTTCGATCCCAACCTCAACACCATCTGCACTATGGTGTGATGGACTCTACACAACTATACATGCAAATACTTTATGTACATGTCTGAGAAAGCAGAACTGCTCAGAAATACAAAGCACATTTTCAGATTATGGCAGTTACAAAGGATATTATCCAGATTAGAGGGAAATCTCCGCACATCTCAGCGGAGAAAGTGCTCTACACTCTGTGAGTGTTGGTGTGGGAGACAAAGCCTCTGGCATATAGATAAAATAGAGTATTTTATACTCTCTAGTACAAATATAGTGAGGCTTCGTGACAAAGCCAAATGGATAAAAACAATGGAAAAACATCCCAAAACTGGGCCCCATGTCTTACATTCATAATAATGAGTTATTTTCTCTAAAGGAGTGCAGAGCTTTTGTGTGTTGACCAATATAATGTTCAGGGTGGAGCAGCATATCTGTGAGCAGAGAGTAAAGTGCGAGTGATGAAGGCTGTTTAAACCTATAGCCCTTTATACCTCTTAATTGAGTGTTACCTCCTCGTGTTGGAAAATACAGCTGGGGATTTCATTTGTAAAGTGCAGGACAGTTTTTGGTTAGCGGCTGCAAATGAGGTTTTTATTGTACCAGTGCAGATTGTTGACCACAGAACAGTGCATTTTCTGCCAATGAGCTATGCTCACCATTAGCGTTTATTATCAAGCTGTGTGCAATGATCTTTTTTATTTGACAGAAATGGTCCTGTTTAAATATGCGAGTTTAAATTGCTGACTGGCCTGTGGACTATACAGGCCCTGCACACTGTACTGTACATTTTAGGATAATGCTTCTGTGTAACGTCTTTCATTACTCTTATTTGTGTTTGTAAACCTTTAAAAGGAGTGCATAATCTCACACTAAACCAAATGATCTCCAACTTTAGCTGATGTCCCATTTCCCACAGCAGGAGACCAAACATCAGCATGTGACTTTCCCTGAAGTGTTTTTTTCCCAAATCAAAACACATAGTGATTAGAGGTTATGTTGTTATTTAATAATTCTTTTGAGCCATTGAAAGACTAACACCATCTGCACTTTACCACAGACTCAAATTCCAGTCTTTTATGTGTTCTTTTGGAACACCTTGTTTGAATCGATCAAACCTTTCTCTCCGCTCCTACTCGGAGATACACAGATAACTACTGGCTAATTTTATTGACTCTTTATGATCTAAGTGTCATGTTTATTTTGATTTTTACGCATCAGCTTCTGCCAACAAATGTACAGTAAACATGAAGAAGTTTGCACACACATCTTTCCAGAGTTATTCTATTATCCCTGATGGACCAGATTCAGCAGCACTCTCATCATCCTCTACATTGCAGTGCCTTGAATACTGTATGGGCATATGTTTTTACTGCATTTGTCAGCCACCACTTCATTGTAATTGATCCACACAGTCTGATCAGAGAAGTAACATCCGCGGGTGCTGATTACATTCATATTTGCGCATGTTAGCAAAAAGTGAATATAGCTCTGCTGCTGTTGTTCCATGTCATTGGTTGTTGTCATTGCGGTTACATTTTGTACATTTATACAGTTTTGATACTTAATGGAATTCCTTTAGGAGATGTCTTGTGTTAAATATATGTAATATATTTTGCAAGTTCATATTTGTTACAAAGAGAAAAGCGCAATTGACATCATTTGTTGTTTCACCCCAGCTCCAGAGTAGACTAGAAAGCTTTTAAATGTAACACACTTTTATTTGCCCATTGAAAACATGTAAATCAGTGTACATAGGAAAAATGTTTTGTAAAGAGATATATTTTTTATGGAAATTAAAGAGTTTGTAAGTTATTAAATATGTTGTGTAAAATTTCACATGTAAATGTCATGTAAAATCAAAAATGTTTTGTATTTTTTCTTTATCAGCAATGTATAAATCCTTAATTTATATATAAAATCTAAAAATCATGAAGCTATATGTAGTTGTTCATTTTTGTCGCACAAAGTAAGTCTCTTAGTTTGGGTTTAGGGGAACATTTTACAGATTTGGTAAAGTTGTATATTATTGCCCAAAATGTACCAGTAGGTTATTGTTTTGAAATCACATTTACCGTAGATGATTTTTTGCAGATTTGCCATATTTGGTAGTTTGAATACAACCATAATGTAACTAGCTTTATTTTCACATTACTACTAGAGCTAAACTCCAATATTAATACCAAATGAAATCTTGTAACTTTTTTTTCTATACAAGGGAAATAAGACTTTAAACACAGCCACAGAGCTGTAGCATTTGTGTCAGTGACTCTGGGCAGTCTGATCTTCTTTGACCTGTTGAGTCCTGTCTGAGACTCAGGAGGATCTGTTACTTCTTCAGTGCAACTCAAAAGCAACACTTTTAAATAAACTGCAGCTTTTACATAAGCTACAGGTCCTTTGAGAGCCTTGTCCAACTCAACTCACTGCAGCAGACATATTAGAGATCGTCTATTATCTACTTCTACATCAAGACCATCATGTAGTAGTAAAAATGTGTTGATGACGAATATTTTCCTCAAATTCAATGTTTCCTCAGATGCCTATTTGGGGATTAAAATCTGTATGCGCACTCACACCTGCTGTTTGTGCCTTTGAGAGAGACGGATCCATGAATAAAGTGAAATGAAGCTATAGTGAAGAAGCCTAGAAGACGACTCCGCTGCCTCACCTGTGCCTGCTCATCATATACAGTAGATCATTTTCTGAGTAATTCCTATTTGTATGACATTCAGTAATTCACTAATATATTGTCTCCATTTGAGTCTCACCAGGTGTAATTGTGACAAATACCGGCTTACTTTCTTCCACTGAATTGGCTTTATTATCGTGCACTCATGTCTGTATATTCTCATAAAAAAACATTCAGTTATGGATTGAAATAGGTTTTGGATTAGGATTTAGGTTCAGCTAAGGCAAGAAGTAACTGGGATCTCTGTGAAATGAATGTAAATCAATATATTGTCCGCAAAAAGCACGGAAACCCTGCGTGTGCGAGATGATGGATGTGTGAAAAACAGTTTTAAGAGTTGTGCTTAGACTGGCCCATCCGCAAGCCTTTAATAGTGTGTGAATTTGTGTGAACGGGAGGAATGAGGTTATTCCAAAGCACTCTGGGTAGCAATCAGGTAGAAAAGTACCTTAAATGCACCCCATTTACCATTGCATCGGAGTGAATTTGGGATCATTGGGCTAGAGCTTGAAGACTGTACGATTGCTGAACTGAAGAAATGTCTTGACATGCAAAGCAAAATATACAGACATTATTGTGTATTTAAACGCGTAGAAGGTTTTAGGAGGTCACTGAAAACCTCGGGGAAAACTATGACAGAGATAGAGATAGAAATGAAAGGTACAACAGAACTTTTTATGACATTACGGCAACAAAAACTAACTACTTTGTGTGGGTCTGAATGTGTAAAATATCGACCAATGCAAGATAGTCCAACGTAGTAACTTTAAACACAAGGGGGCAGTAAAGAGACATTTTACTTTTGACTTTTGACTTTTCATTTTGAGACCACAGACTGAAATTTTGCCCCTGAACTTGAAGTGACTTTTTACTGGGAATTAGCTATTTCTTTTAAATATGTGAATGAATTACTAGATTTAAAAAGTACATTTGATACAGATTCAGGATAAAGTGTCTGCTGTGTTATTGGGTTTTCCACTTTTTAAGAAATTTGTGGTTACACATAATAATAAGTACACCTCAGTTAGCCTTAATAAACCGTGAACAAAGAGTTAAATTATGAATAATTCAGACTTAAAGTTCGTATATAAAGCCAAACTGACTCTCATGAGCTTTAAGCCATGTCATTGTGGTAAAATTAGACACAGTTTGCTACTCACACTCTGTCCTTTTCCACCGCTGGTCTTCAGTGTTGATGGATGGTTACGGGTAAATAAAAAAACAACTCTCAATAAGTAATCGTTTATTACATATCAGAGTTAAAGCCAATACAGACAACGGAACGTCTGGGATCTTCAAACCCAATAGAAGAACCCTGAAAAATGGAAGATATCTCCTTTTAAAGGAGCAGTATGTGAACACCTCCCCCAGAACAGTATGAGTAAGGATGTGGAGTTCCAGGCCGTACCAGACCCTGGCCTGTAAATCTGGGCACCTCCCAACACAGTGTTCAAACACAGGGACAAAAAGGGCCCCATCTCACATTCCAATGGTATATCATCAGTATCAGTACCAATATTCACTGTTTGCATATAGCCTCAGACACCACATCATCAAAATCGTACTTGGAATTGTGTTTCATTCATACATGTTTGAGTATTATCCTGTATTACATCTCCAAAGCTCAAAATGCTTTCGCTTTTAGCTCATTAGAGATTAGTAATTCCAGGGTTGAAATTATTTTTGCGAGAACTCAGCCTAAATATGCGGGATTTGTGTGTTAAACATGTGTGAATGAAGCAAAAAAACACAACTACATGTTTTTGATGAGAAAATAACACAACACAGATCAGAAAATAGCATAATTGGGCCCTTTAATTACAAAATTTATTAACTAAATTTAATTACTATATTAATTAAGTAGTTACTAAGTCAGAACCATTTTTAATATTTTTTTGTGGGCTATGAATGAATGAAGGATGGACGCTCTACCCCAAAAGTTACACAACACCTTTAAGTCTTTCTTCGTGCTTTATTAGGATAATTAGATGTACTTATTGTAAAGCGTTAGTCAGTTTCTTGTTGTTGGCTTAAGCGGGGCCAGTGTCATTTTGTCGAGCTGTTATATAACCAGACAAGATAAACTGCAAATGTGTGGTGGATTATTACCGTGGGAGCAGGCGCACATCTCTCCATGAACCAAACATCTGTTGACTGGCAGGAAACGGGTCGATTCAAGAGTCAGGTTAAGTTTGAGCTTTAGTCTCTGAGCCCAGGATTTATGTATGGATTATAAATATTTGCTAGAAGGATTTGACATTGAAGCTCGTCAGAAGTATCATCAAGCAGATTTTGGTCCAAAGGTGGCGAGGTGCGGTGACTAAGGGGGAAAGAAGGGTTTAAAAGGCTTTACGTTGTTTATCTGTGTTGGAGTCCAAGAAAAACAGATGATCTGAAAATGTCTTGAGTACACATTTAATTCCTAAGAGAAAATGTATGTATTCTGTCTCAGCATCACGTGGCCCTGATGCAATTGATTTTTGCACTGAAAAAAAGCATAAAAATGTGAAATAATAATAATAAGAAGAAGAATAA
>KN499587.1:2371-14278 GCA_000787155.1 Scartelaos histophorus | reverse complement strand
ATTTGCAGAGCACGGCCTCGAGTTTGAAGGTGCTGTAGCAGAGTTTTACTATTTAAAGTTCAATATGATGCTATTTTCTGATGTTCTATTGTTTGCTCATCACAAACACACCTGGAGTTGTGTTTTATTTCACATGTTCAACATAAAAACCCTACAGATTTTCTCTTGATCCCAGATAAGTGGATGGATGTAACGCTGTTCCACCTTGTGATGTCATACGGTAATACAGGAACTGGTCCACTGTACTTTTAAACTCTGTACACCTTCAATACCAATAGAAACATTTGGATGACTTCAGCTGCTCAAGAGAAAATCTGTAAGGGTTTTGTGTTGAACACGTGTGAATGAAACAAAACACAACTGCAGGTCTGTTTGTGATGAGGAAACAACTTACTAACACAAGAGTCAATTTTGCATAATATGGGGCACTGAATCAAAATCAACTGTTGTCACCACTAAACTGTGTATATGGTGTTTTAATAGTTTAAAATAAAAGGGTGCTGCCTCCAGTGGCCATTTTAATTTCAAGTACCTCCTGACATCACACAGAACTGTCCAGACTACAGACTCATGTTTCTGATACAAACTTGAGTCGGAAGTGTGGATACCTGTTGGACCAATCACACTGTTCTTAAAACCTGTAAACCCCGCCCCCCTACCTCTCACTCTGTTCCTGCCCCAGGTCTCCACTTCTGACATGTTTTGTGTGTTTTAATTTCTTTTGGAAGCCCCTCCTGAGTTCCTGCTGTGAGAACCCTGCTCCCTGATTGGCACCTGTACATCTGCCAGTCCTGCCTCCCCTGCAGCCTCCTCCCCCTGACCTAAGGTGATTCCCCCACACCTGTTTGTGGCTGCTCTGCCATTTTGTGTCTCTTTTGTGTCCGTCACTTTGTTTGTACAAGTGTGTCTTTACTTTGTGTGTGCTGAGACACACACACTTGAGTTTCTGTTAGTTTAGTTTAGTTACGTGTTGTTCCCTTTTGTTTTGTCACCCGATTCTGTTTATGTGATTTCTCTTTGGGACACTTGTGATTTAGTTTAGTTTTTTGTCCCTTTAGTTTAGTCACTTGATTAATATAAGCCCACTTGACTCGTTTTTGGCATAAAACTCGTTAAATGTTAATCCTGTTACATTGTTTCTTAGTTTAGGTTATATTATGCACATATTTTAGCATGTTTAGTTAATTTACCCCTTTACGTTTTTGTTAATTAAACATTACTTTATTATTTAATGTATACATTTCCCTTCCCTGGAAGAGCTTGGCTGTAATACTCTCCCCTTTAGTCGTCCAGACCCCTCCTCACTCCCCCCTTTACCCACTGCTGTGTTCATAAAGCTGTCATGTGGCTTATTCCACCAAATATTGATTTCTGAACTCTTCCTAAGTTATTGTGTTGTTTTAAAAATGAATCTGATCTTCTTTTATTCCCATTATTTGATATATGCTCTAAATGACAATATTTTCATTTGGAATTTGGGAGAAATGTTGTCAGTAGTTTATAGAATGACACAAAAATGTTCATTTTACTCAAACACAAACCTAGAAGTAGTAAAATCAGAGAAACTGATAATTTGCCATTGGTTATTTTTTGTTCCAGAGTTGTAGACGCATAAAGCACACAGAGGACTTTTTTAAATTATGTATCATCAAATATAATTGTACTTTCAAAAATTAAATACAGATTTATGAGTTTGAATGTGCATCTGTAAATTGTGCACTAAGTTTGATTGAACTTTACTGTCAGGACAAGTAGAGTGAATAAAATGCAGTAAGTAAGTAAGAAAGTATCTAACAGAACTGCAGTGAAGTTCTCCTTACAGATGTCCACAACAGGGATGTAAATACATATGAGTTGAGTATTTGTAGTATTTGTAATAGAGCTGTGTGTATAGTGTCCTCATACAGTACTTATCACTGGTCTTAAAGCTCCTGTATTTCACAAAATGGATTCTGGTGAACTTTAAAGCCGTGTTAGAATGTTGCAACCTCCTCCCAGACCAGGAGCTGTGAGTTCTTCTTCAAACAACATATACAACACACAAAGGCTTATGTGCAAATAGATTAGGACGGGGTTCATTTACACAACCAGTCAAATATTTGGAAACACCTTCTTATTCAATGTTTACTGCTTTTTACAAGAAATACACGAGCAGTTCAAAGCTCAGACCTACTTTTTCATGTTTCTGCTTTATTCCATGACTATTCGCACTGGAGATTCTCACTGAAAGTCATAGGGACTGTAGTTAAAAAAAAAAATCATTTCTATTGGAACTCCTCGACCCTGTGATTATAACCATTTCAGGAGACTTTTTTGTGACTACATAATTCCACAGATCTTGCAGCATATATTTGAAATCTTCATGCATTAATATAGAAAGTAGTAAAACAGTATAAAGAAAATACAGTTTGAATTAGCAGGTGTATGGAATTATTTAACAAAGAAAAAACGGATACACTTAAAACGCAACTCTAAATGGTTTATATTTTATATTCAATTCCACAGTTTTCACCCTTTGCTTTGTCGACAGCTGCAAACCATTGTTCTTCTCTCAGTGTGGAGTCTCCTGAAATGGTTTTCACTTCAGCCGTTGTTAGGTTTATTAGTGGGATGCAGAAAGTGTGCAAAAAAGCAGTGATCAAAGCAAAAGGTTCAGTTAGATAAAGGAGATCTGAGGCAACCTGACTTTGTATTTTGAATGACCATTTTTTAACTTATTTTGCACTTTTTGTTGACCGTCTGTGTGAATAATCCTGCAAAAAAAAACAAAAAACGTGCAATGTTAGTGCCCATTACTTTGGGGCTAGCTAATATTGGTTAAAAAGAACAAACAAATGCAAAGTTTTTAAGTGTTTATTAATTGATAAAAAAAATGGTTTGACCTGTAAAAGAAAGCAAAATAAGTAATGAAATAAGTAGAGGTGTGTTTAATTAGAGTAAATGAGTAAAATTGTTTGTTCTCTCTTTTGGTGTCTGCCCAGGTGTTCTGGCCAAAAGAGTCCCCCAGGAGCACCATGGGAAGGTTCTGGGGCAGGCAACCATTTTGTAAGGAGCAGGAGTGTTAATAAAGTGTTAATAAAACACTGCTAATTTAATAAAGACATATATTTTTGTGTTATCTTATCTAATATGTCATCAAATCTGACTAAATTTTTCCAGGCTCATATGTCCCAAAAGCAATTTATTGTCATTTTACACCTGAAATACATGATCTATAAATGAAAACAAAACAGTACACAGGCTTTACACGGATGTTTTTCTTTAGTCCATTTTCACATTAGCTTTCTTTTTTTCTTTTTTTGATTTATGTAGGCATAAAAACTGCAAATCTCTATATTTAGGATGTTTATTGTTTATTGTTTTCAATTTTGGTTTATTTATACCTATTCACGTTAAATTGGACTTGAACTGAAATCTAATCATGCAACTTTAAATGTGATATAAATAATAAAATACATATATTTTTTTTTAAGTTAAAGTCATGTTATAATGTTGTTACCTCATCAAAAATACACCCAGAGTTGTGTTTTGAGTAACCCTGCACCAATGCTCACAATGCTCTGCTCCACCTCGTGATGTCATGAAGTGGTAGTGGTAGTTTTTAAATTAACAGCTAATTTTAACTCAGTAGAGATTGATGAAATTATCCAAATGATTCTAGTGAAAATGTCTGAAGTTTGAAAACACAGGAGTGCACTTTGACATAACAAGATAGAAGAAAACACAGGCTAAATATGCAGGGTTTGTGTGTAACGTTTTGGTTACACGCTTCTTGTTTCTATGGAGATGTCACCGCTCTGTCTGGAATGTTCCACGGTATGACATTAAACAGCTGTATTTTACATTTTTTTAATTACAGGTGGTTTTATAGCTCAAAAATACCTCAAAAAACAAATACATTTTATTCAGTCTGTGCCTTTCTGGACACTCAAGGTTGCCGAGGTGATCCTGGTGTGGTCAGTTTAGGTCCTCTGCTCTCTCTCTCACCAATGACGAAGAAAACAAAATAAAAAATTGAAAAGGTTATGTTATTTTAAGCAGGAAAAGCATGTTTATCCATCTCGCCCTGTCCAGGACGTTGGTTCATCCATGTTATAACGCTCTATCCTCAATGCACCTAAACATGAAAAACAAAAACCTGGTGTATTTTTGATGAGGATACAGTGTTAAAACTTAGATGAACCAACATCCTGGACAAGTTGAGATGGATAAACACACTTTTTTCTGCTTGAAATAATCTAACCTTTCTTATTTATTTGGTGAGAGGACTAGAGGACGTAAACTGACCACACCAGGATGGCCACGTCCTCGTTTCACTTTGGACTTTCTTAAGGAAGCCACAGAGGAAGACATCTCCGCTTTCTTATTGTTAGCTGAAAACGCTTGTACCATTCTGCTCAACCTGTCGGTAAAAAATGGGCTTTTCACCGTGATAAATGAGTGTGAACTGAAGCGTACAATAGCAGAGGCATCCAGAGGCATCCAGACATCCACAACAGAGCCCCGCCATCTCCTTTCCTGCCCCTGGATATTGTTGTCTCATAGTGTGTGAGACTGTAGGCTATCCTCGCTCCCTTTTGCCATGTTTCGCCTTATCTGGCCCGACAATGCCCCGGAACACGTTTCTCTGCCCACTTTCTTGTCCACGGAGCGTCTTTATCGGAAGTCAGTTTTTTTTTTTGCTTTGCGCCCCGCTCCAAACCCTGTAACCGCCCGTCCTTTTGTTGCCACGTCTCTGGACTCTTGACAGCAGACGAGCGCGGTGCATTCGGGGGCTTTCTGTAATTTATGCCGTCGGGGCTTCCTCAGTTTTCAGGCTGCAGGATGGTGCTATCTCTGGTGTGGTTGACATGTTTTTGTAGAGCTGTGAGGAGGAGGAGGCAGAGGAGGAGGCTGGAGGTAATTGATGAGGAGCAGTGCCACAGGCTAACGGAACAACAGCGGACTGGGAAGTGTGTTAACCCCGGCAATTAGATTAGCATAAAGGTCAGAGTGAGAGGGACAGTGGTGCTGGGGAGGGCCAGGTCAGCTCAGTGCGGAGCCTGGGTGAATGTGCATTAGCTCATTGTCAGGATGTAAGATTTATATGTATTAAAAGTTGATGTAAAAATGCCTGTTCCCTTTTATTGTTTTGAAAATGCTCTATTTTCAAAACAATAACTCTGAACACAACATTTCCATATGTTTTACAAGTTTGTTTTGTTCAGAGCACCATTTGCTCCCCCACGCTAAGTCACTCCCCCTTCAGAGTGTTGGCCGTGTGCTTTTCCCCAAAGAAATGACTGCATATCAGGTTTGTCAAGCTGCTGTGGACAGTTTTGTATCATGTTTTTGTATATTTATTGAAATATACAAAAACATAATTCAATATGTGGATATCAGTCAAATAATATCTAATTATTACAAAAACAAAAAAAATTAAATAAAATAAATAAAATCACCATTTACCCAGGGATATTTTCCCACATGAGTCGATTTGTAGATTGCACAATATTTAATCTAATATTTACTTAGGACTTCTACCAGGGTTCTTATCTTATCAGTTTATTTGCAGTAACCACCACATTCCTGCACGGGGAGAGTTGGTGATTCAATGCTTCTTTAAGGCAAATCTCAAACACAGGCACTTTTACAACCCACTGCTTCTATTGGTCCATGTTTTATCTGGGTCATGGAGGCAGTGGTCTGAGGGCCACACTCTTATTCTCTCTGCACACTCCTTCCTGCAGCTCCTCTGGGGGCTCCCAGGGTGTTCCCAGCCCAGAGACATAATGCCCTGCTCTTTCCCGGGGTCTCCTCACAGTGGGACATAAACACCTCCCAGGGGAGGCATCCAGGAGGAGCAGGGGCTCTACTCCAAGCTCCTTCCATGTGACTGAGCTCCTCGCCCTATCTCTAAGGGAGCACCACATCACTTTGCACAGGAAACTCATTTAATGCTTGTATCCACCCTCTTGTCCTTGTCATTACCCAAAGTTCATAACTATAGTGGTAAATGAAGAACTTTGTTTTTGGACTCAGCTGCTTCACCACAACAGTTTGATAAAGCAACCACATCACCGCAGACACTGCACCAATCCACCAATCCACCAGTCCATGTCAATCTCACACCAGGGAGGAACTAGATCCAGGGATACCTGACCTGCTCTAGTTGCAGGCACTCTCCATTAAGCAATTACAGTGAAGTTTAGAATCTCAGAAGAAGAATTATAGTTACCCCTTAAAGAGAAGTATAAAACTACTCAGTGTACATGAGTGATGATCACATGAAGATGACATATTTGATATAGTGCTTTCCCTGGCATCAGTGTTGAGTGCAAATTCTAACCACATTGAGGAGAAACTGGTGTTTACATAATAATGAGAAATCCAAATTTGTTGAATTGTTCATTTTTCACAAATGAAGGGGCATTGAAAAAATGGGTTCACCACCTGCTTATTTGAATGACAATGTTTTTGCTTTGCCTGAAATGTTCCACAGAATGGCATTAAATGTATAAATATTTATTTTGTTTTTCCAACACATTCTCACTGTGAGCAGAGTCACCTCTCCACAGATCTGAACTGTGACTTTGGCCTGGTGGTTTTAACTCCTTAAACAGGCAGATCGCTGGTGACTGAAGCATGAGTGGATGATGTCTAAGATCTTCAGGCATGTTTTTGATGAGGGAAGAACTTTATAACATGGTAGAAAGCTCTAATAAAAATAATAATAACACAATAACATAATAACAAAAATGATATGGTCAAAATTAACACATTTTCTTTGACTTTCTTTTTTTAACCAAATAAAAATGAGAATTTTCTCTCAAAACATGACTCCACCATATCAGTCATATTTGACGCTTGGTTTGTCAGTTTATTCCCACACTAATAGAAAACCTGACACAGATGACTGATAAAACCCATTTAGATCCATTTGAATATTTCCACTCCTCTCGTGCTAAAGCCATCCAGAATTAGTCCCAGCGTTTCCCATTTTCCTCCATGAAGCCTGATCACTGGACCTGTTCACATTAGCTTATAAACAGGAACACAATTTTAGGTCTTAAAACCATTGGGGACAAAAACGCTGCAGCAGCATTCTTCTAATCGCTTTGCAAATATTGGCTCGGAGGAGTAAAAACGCACATGGCTCTAAGATCCAATTTGTGCTCCAATTACTTTCACGCTCCACTGCCCGGCTAATACAAAAAGGCCAGATCATCGGCTGGATGTAGCGCAGGCTAATTACAAGAAAGACAAGAAAAACGGAAAAGACTACTCGTGACAGTGGTCGCGTTTTGTGGATTAAATCGTACAAAGGGCTGAGGATTGAAAGAACGTTTGAAACATTTTGGTAATTTCACAAGCGAGTCCCAAAACAATACATATCTACAAGACAACAACACACATGAGGCCCAAAATATACATATGGACTGGTCAGGGACGGTCAGCAGGTTTGTGTCAGGGCAGTTTGAGGAGAGGAAGAGCCAAAAGTGTCCCTCCTCTGTGTCCTGCAGCATCACAGCAGCCTCTAGGGGGCGCCAGGTGCACACAACAGGAAAGGCCTCACTTCACTCTGGTGTTTCAGTTGATGACATGGGACATTAGCTCTAAACATTTCTTCTGGAAGGTCTCATTTCACAAAATCCAGCAGTGCCTTAGTTGTGTCCTCTGAACTGCACCAGCTGCACATAGACTGTATATATAAATGGACATGGCTAAGGCGCTAGCTGCCACATGTCAAACAGGAAGTGCTCCAGGAGGCTCTTCTGACCCTGGCTCCAACTGACTTACATTAGGATCTTGTTGCCCCTCTCTCTGTTGCTATGAGCCCTATCTTTTTGATCTTAAAATGTTTATATTAACCCACTCTACATGATCCTAATCCTGACTTTTTTTAACCTATTCATAGCGTAGAGCCTGGCTTCAGATGTGCTCCTGTAGCCATTAGCATCACAAGCCTCGTTTGAGCGGAGCTGAACACTGTAGGTGACGTCACACTCGCTCAGTCCACTTCTTTATACAATCTAAGATGCTGCCCTTCTTAGTTGGTGCAGATGATGTTCAAAGAGGAGCTAAGAAAACCAAAAGTCTCAAAAACTCTGTGTCAGCTCAGTGTGTGAACCAAGAAGCAAAGAAGCAGTCAGCCGCTCCACTGCCACGGAAGCAATATACATTATCTAAGTATTTTTATGAATATATTTAATGTTACCTCAACCAATCATCACTGCAGTTCTGGGCTGAACCCGGGCCCTCACCTCCAGCTGAACCCTTGTCATTTTGGCAAAGGGTGGAGACGTTTTAAAGGCATTTTGGTGTCTGGTCAATGATCTTATTGTGGATGCTAACTAGGATGCTAGTTAGCATCCACAATAAGAGGATGCTTATTGTGGATGCTAACTAGGATGCTAATGAGGATGCTTGAAATACAAATACTTTTCAAATGAACTTCTGCTTTTCACATTTTAAAACAAAAACGGGCAGGACTACAGCACCTTTAACCAGTATGGCAAGTCTTCAGCAGCTTTAGTTTTTCTTGGGACAGAGACAATTCAAATGAAACAAAAGAGTGGTTTAATGAGGAATCATTGCCAAATGCTTAATTATTAATTAGCTTAGCAAAGTACAGAGCCTTTAATAAACTCTAATCAGCAAACAATCCTTAGTAAATAATGAAACATCGCACTATGACACTGGTTTGAAGTAAAACATTTGCTCTTATGTAGAACACAGGCGTGTTTGATCAGGCGTGTGTCCTGAAACCAGATCCAGCCTCTATAGTTTGCGTAAACATGGGACAGTGTGGTGCAGATAACTGAAGACTCTGGAGACTCATGAGGCTCTGTGAGGGCTTTGAAGAGCAGAGCACGTTCAGCAGCTCTGCTTTAATGGACTCAATGGAGACATGTAGAGCAGTGACTCAGACAGGCTCTCTGTAGCTGCAGACTGGGTGCAGGGACGGCAAACAGAGATCAGAGCGTGGAGACACATGGCTTATGTAACTGTGCTGGTGGTTCATATATTAAAGCAACTGCATGAGGCCTGTGCTGTTACTCCTTTTAAAAAAGATTCTGCAATCAGCTCAACCTGTGTCACCAGAGCGTTAACCTGCATGTTTGTCTCACTCTCAGTTTATGGACACGCTGGATTTCAGCATTGAAACTGGCAACCCAAATGAGACTTGAACAAAAACACACAAATATAATTTAAACACTTTGGCCATCATGTCAAAGGTTTTTATAATAATGTTTAATAAAGAGGGGGTAAAACATTTCTATGGGTTTCAACTGTTGAGACATAACATGTTTAAATCATGGTACTTTTATTATTATCAAAATTATTTTATGACGATTAGTATTTTTCTTTTTTTGTGTCTAATGTCGTAGAAAAAAGAAGAAGAAAAAAAGCATAAAAGCCTGCTAAGAATAAATCAACATTACTATTGTTAATAGTAGAAGTCATTTGATTTAGAAAATGTTCCATATCTGGAAACTTGTCATAAGTTTTGAAGAACTAGTTATTGATTCATCCAGTGGTCGTGGGCGGCTGCGGTTTCATTAGTGTTTTCCATTCTTCACGGGCATTGCAGGAGCACTGTCAGGAGCACTGTCAGGAGCACTGTCAGGAGCACTGTCAGGAGCAGGGCAGGGGCGTTCTTAAGGGGGAGTTGCAGGTCAGGTCATTTGATAACTCTACAGTTGCTTGGACCATAGGTTACTTCATGACACTGGCAAGTCCATTGTTGGTTCATAGTTACTATATCGACTTATTATAAAGTCAGATGCTCATAATTATCATGTGTACATTTTCTTTACACAGTTAGGGAATATTGTTATTTTCTACCATAAGATCTGAGCTGTAGAGAGTCATATAAGAAACTGCTTTTTGGGAGTCGATATACCAGTGTTTAAATGTGACATGTCTTCATTCTGCTTCAGAGTCAGTGTATTGGTTTTAAGCCTGTATCCGTTCATATTACCTGTATATTCATCAGGAACCACTTCTCGAGCATTCATGACTTGGTTGCCCCTATGACGACTCTGCACCCTCAGTGAAGAACAACAAGGTGGAGTCATGGCAGGGAGGTTTCCAGCAGTGGAAGAACAGTCCCTGAGTCTTGTGTTCGCACATGGACAACAGCCGAGAAAGAATTCAGCAGCCGAAAACACAAAACATGCAGTTGTCACCAAGAAAAATACCCAGGAGCATGTGGGTGGGACAGTCTGTGAACACATCAACTCTTTATTTTTGCTTATGTTAGAAAAAAGTTAAGTAAAACAAGTAGGACAAAGTGGACAAAATAATCTAAAAAGGTAACTGTCACTCAGTTGATTGAGCCCAAAACTTATATATCTATATATGTTAATTTCCCCTTTTTCATTAGAACATTTTCTTATCGCAGGCTCATCAGGCTCATGTGCAGAGATAAGGACCATGTAATATAAAGTTATGTATTGGATCAGATGCACGTCAACAGTAAACTTCCCGATTAGCCATCGGCAATTGGCAATTATCATCAATAGAATTCGAATTATAGTTTATTAAGGCAGACGCAGAGAGAGAATAGTTTAAAGAGAATAAGTTAATCTGCCTAACTCTCACTGACAGTTGTAGAAAATAAAATCAACAAAGTTAAATCAATGTTGAAACGCTTTGATGACATAAGAAAATGAAAAATAAACCAGATGTCCAGATATCGCAGAGTTAAGGTGAAATCTACACAAGCTGTTCTCTTTAACATCACACCAATGCCAGGCTGGGGTCACTCATGTTTAATCTGATTTGTTTAAACATAAATCATTAGCCACAATTACATGAGACCTTAAATTCCAAATAAAAATAAATAGATTCTGAATAATAGTTAATTCTGCTTTAGTGTAGTGTAAACACTTCATTCCTAATGAAAATTTTTATTTGGAATTTCACTTAATTCCAAAGAAAGTGGGTGATTTATTGTGATTTTAAAGTCCAAATGAATGTATTCCTCGATCATGTAAATGTTTAATCTTCTTAAAAATAATTTATGCTCATTGGGTCAGAATTAACATCATGTAAAGGTGACCAGTGTCTGCGATTTCATTTAAAAACAATGCTATTCCAAAACCTGGCTTGTACTTTCATTACCGCAAGTTCAGCAGTACCAACATGTTGCCCCTGTCACACTGAGTCATTTGGACACAGGAGCTCTACAGGTCCAATCCTCCAGTGAAGGTCTTCATCAAGCTCAGCTCAAAATTCTGGAGATGGGTCCCACTGCACCTGACAGGACGTCCCAGGGGAGTTGAATGGGTCAAGTGCAGAGGACAGATTTCCCTTTGGGAACAGTAAAGAGAACCTTAACCTTACTATTCACTGCTTTTGGGCGCTTCACCCAGTTTCTCTTTGGCACCTTAACAAATCTGTTCTAAATCTGTGCACATGACCCAAAGTGAATGCATGTGTGTACAGTCGCCCCTCACTATATTGTGATTCACTTTTAGCGGCCTCGTTGTTTTGCAGATCTTTTTTCATGCAATTTTTTACTTTTTTTTTAACATCGCATGAATGTGCATTGTGTTCTACATCCTGATTGGCTAAGGGAGAACCTACACATTGTGTTCTACATCCTGATTGGCTAAGGGAGAAGCTACACATTGTGTTCTGCGTCCTGATTGGCTAAGAGAGAACCTACACATTGTGTTCTGAGTCCTGATTGGCTAAGGAAGCACCTACACATTGTGTTCTGAGTCCTGATTGGCTAAGGGAGTGTAGACCACAGTCAATCAGGCTCCTCTGTCAGTCAGGCTGGGTCTCCTGTATAGAAGAGAATGCGTTCAGCCAAATTTACATAAATGTTTGATTGATAGAAGCAGGACTGTATGTTTGCAGCAGTGGCCAGACTGGGATCAAAAAATGGCTCTAGACTTTTCCCTGACCATTCCT
>KN499583.1:19298-37914 GCA_000787155.1 Scartelaos histophorus | reverse complement strand
GTATTGATTAGTATCTGATTTTTGAAACATTTGACAACCCAAGATATGACTGATTAAAACTCGATGTAGTTTAGGATTAAGAATGTAACATTAAAACCCACTTGATTTGATTTAATTTGAATGAGATAAAATAAAACCAAAATCAGTCAGTACTTGGACAAAAATTGCGATTCACTTATTTGTCAGCTCTAACTAGAAGGCTACAATGAAATTTCACTACAGAGCTCATAAATACAAGCTTCAATGGGCTGGTAAGATGATAAACTCTTCCCCACTATGACCTTCCATATGCAGTAAAGAAAGGAGAAGCCATGTTCATTCAAATCTCATTATTAATAATTGAATATATGGGTTTTCTGTTCAGTCACGCGTCAAAGAAAAGCACTCAATGCATTTAAGGAATAGAGATGATGAACTCAATATTGTCCCTCTTTTTAAATTCCATTTGCATATTTTGGAAAGATTTGTCAATAAAACTAAGATTAAGACAATTACATTACAAACAGTATGATGTTCTAAAGCTTTTACTGACAGAGGTTTGTCTTGAGTATCGAGTCTATTCCTAGTCTATACTATTCCCTTCTAAATCGAGTTTGAAATTTTAGTAATGTGACAACACTAGTCGAAATTAGTTTCCTCCGCAGGGTGGCTGGGTGCTCCCTTAGAGATAAGGTAAGGAGCTCAGTCACACGGGAGGGGCTCGGAGTAGAGCTGCTGCTCCTTCATGTTGAAAGGAACCAGCTGAGGTGGCTTGGGCATCTGTCCCACCGGGAGGAGGCCCAGGGGAAGACCCAGGACACGCTGGAGGGGACTACGTTGCCTGGCTGGCCTGGGAACGCCTCGGGGTCCCCCTGGAGGAGCTGGAAGAAGTGTCTGGGTTGAGGGGACTCTGGGAGTTCCTGCATAGACTGCTACCCCCTCGATCCGGCCCCGGATAAGCGGAAGAAAATGAAAGGATGGATGGATGGATGTACAACACTAATAAGCTGAATGCCAGACAGTGCACCCAAGCCTATCATTGACTAATGGCACAGCCCTAGTCTTAGGCTGGTGTTTTGACATTTTACCCCCTTTGAGAAAAGAAGAGGCAGGATAAACCAAGGTTAAACAGCCCAGCCCAGAGCAGTCTATATTTACCTGGCTGCCTTGGATTACAGTACGGAACCTCTCCCATCCATCTCCACCACTACTGCACTCCACTAGCACCTGCTCCCATACACACCACACTGTCTGCTGCTGTCCCCGATCTCTACCTGCTCAAACAAATGCAGCGCAATTCAACAACAGGATTCTGAGAGGTGATATTTATCAGACTGTTTGAGCTCTTATCGCTCTTATTTCAGGCATATTTTGATCTAAAGTATCAGGGGTTTGGAGATAAGGAAGCTGGAATGATGAAATATTTAGATGTTAACTCTATGAAACCGGGCATGCTTTTATCTGAAGTCAAACTGGCATTTTTTTTATGCTTTAATGAGGTCTTAATAGGTTGCGTTCACGTTCACATATAATTTGATGATCTCATATCAAAAGGAGGGCATGGGCGTGTATAACTCTATGGGAAGATTAATTAAGGTTTGTGGAAGAAATTCTGAAAACGTAAATATTCATTATTTGTTGGGATTGGCTCAACAAATTTGCCTACTTTTACAGGCGGCTGGTGACACATAACCAGTGTGAATAAGATAAAGCAGGATTTAAACTGTCAATGACAATTACTTGACCTAAGTTTATGACTTGTTGACCAGCACAGTGCAGTAGTTTTGTATGCTGATGTCGGAGGTGATTTGTTCAATGAGCTGTCCCTGATATAGCCTCGCGTGGGACCCAGTTAATCTGAAGATCCATCTCCATAGTTAGCAAGGCCGGCCCTGTGCACATGCGGAGGGAGGAGCCGCTGCTGTAAATCTATTGGCACCAAGTTTATTGTGACCCCGGGGTCGTGTAGCTGGCAGTCAGGGGTGACAGATGTTGCCATGGTGATTACAGGGTGTCAAGATACATGGGGGGCAGATTGAGAGATGATGAGATGGTTGTGGCCATGCTCCAGATTCTGCCAAAAATGTTTTGTATGACTGTTGTTGATTTGAGCTCATGGAAAGAGGCTCAACTGATATTTATTGTGTTGCTCTTTCCAGGTGTTTGGTTTTCTTTTGATCTTGTTTGATAAATTGTGAATAATAATGAGGTTTGAGTTATGTTAACTGCAATATACAATGATTTAAAGTCACTTGTAATATATGTAGTATTTAGGCCTGTTCTGTGCAATGCTGGATTGAGGACAAGTAAGATGAATTCATGATTGAAGGGAGGTCCTAAAGGTGGGCTGTATAACCACTTTCTTTATTTTTTTGCATGAAATGTTTCACAGTATGGCTTTAAACTTTTATATCTTGCATTTAGTGAATTGCATTATGTTTTTATTGCTAAAAAAAATACCATCAAAAACATCTACTCTTACTGTGAGCGTGTTTACCTCTCCACATATCTGGCATGTAACTCGACATGATGGCGCCTGCTTGTCAAAAAATTTAAGTGCTTTTTATATGTTTATGAAAGAAGAAGTTAGATTTGCTAAACCTGGACGCAATAAGGATTGTAATGTATTAGAAAGTTTGATTGAAGGTTAATTAAGGATTTCACTGTTAGATGGTTATTGTGTTAATAATCAGTAAATCTGTAATCTGTAAAATCATAATGTCCTGACTCACTATACACAACACTAGAACATCATATCTTGACATCTTTATAGCATACTAAAACATTTAACTTCACTATCAAAATATGGACTTCTATAATTGGTTAATTTCGCACATTATGAGTGTGGCGGCTCTTTCCAAAAATCATTAGCGGAAGAGTGAAAGAGATACTGCCTGGCACTCTGCCCCACAGTGTGATATGTGCCAGCAGCACGTACACCCAGACCTGAGCAGGGCATTATGTTATGGAATTAGTGCTTCTCAAGGTCTGGAGTCCACAGCAGAGCACTAATGCACCAAGGCACACCCTGACGCCATCACTGCTATGTGCTCAGCTCAACACTTTCACAACATGTTAGCTAATGGACACTGTGAGGGAGAAAATTAACCTTTTGTGTGATAATCCATTAGAACTCTGAAGATGAAAAAGGACAACCTTGTAGGGATGGCATATATTGAAAACCTTGTTTGCTAACTATTCCACAATTGCGACCTTTTTAGATGCAAATGGCACTTTCAACACTTTCCAGTCAGACTACAAAGCATTTCACAGCACTGAGTCTGCACTTTCAAAAGTTTTTAATGATCTGTTTTTAATAACTGATGTTGGTGATTCTGCTGTTTTAGTGCTTTTATACCTGACTGTTGCTATTGACACAGTCGACCAGGTTAGGTTGTAACTTTCTGGGCGGTCCTTCATGGTAAGGCTCGGGGACTCCACTTCGTTGTCTGCTCCTCTAAGTGGAGTCCCCCAGTGTTCAATTCTGGGGCCTATGCTTTTTGCACTGTACCTGCTCCCACTGCGAGAAATAACAAAAACGTTTTTAACATAATTTTTATGCCGATGATTGTCAAATTTATTTGCCTATTGGGAAAAAAGATCCCTCCCCTGACCTCTACCTACTCAACTGTTTGTCTGACGTCAAGGTTTGGTTGGCCCAAAACTTTTTAAAACTGAATGAAGCAAAGACTGAGGTGATACTGTTCGGATCCGGCAGTGCCTTCACTGTTGTGGGACGACTAAAAAATGATGTGCTTCCCAGAGTCACCAACCTTGGTGTCACCTTAGACACTGATTTTAAATTTGACAAGCAGAACAATGGCGTTTTTAAAATTAAAAAATGATAAGTTTTTATCATCTGAGGCTTTTATCCAAAGATAAACTTTAAAAAGATGACATTTTTTATCTTTAACTACTGTAATGCACTTTATTCTGGCATCTCACTAAACGCACTTTACTGACAACAGTTAATCCAGAACTCTGCTGCACGACTTTTAACAGGAACCAACCAACAGGCTTCCTATTAAATTTAGAATTGATTTTAAGATTTTATTGTTTGCTTTGAATTGACTGGTCCCACAGTACATCTCGCGCCTCCTCCAAATTTACACCCCCGCAAATGCTTTGAGGTCCGAGGGCCAGCTCCAGCTTGTGGTGCCTAAGACGAGGCTTAAATCCAGGGGGGACTGGGTCTTCTCTGTGGTTGGCCCTAAACTCTGGAACGTTCTGTCCCCTCATGTCCAAACAGCCCCCACAGTGGAGTGTTTTAAGTCTCATCTTAAGACACACATTTATTCTCTGGCTTTTAACACCGTGAGACTTGTGTGGTCCTTTATGTCTTTTATTTATTTTATTTATTTTTTTTCTATTTGTAAATTTTTTTATGCATTATATGTTTTATTTATGTATTTATTTATTGCTATCTTATGGTTTTGCTCTTATTTGATTTTACTGCTTTATTGTTTTAGGACAAGTATGATCTAATCTGAGTTTTTATTTTATCATTATATTATTATTGTTGCTTTTAGTATGTATTTGTGCAGCACTTTGGAAACGGTTTGTTTATGAAATGTCCTATAGAAATAAAGTTGATTGGATACTATTCAAAGAATCATTGACAGTAACTTTTACCATTCCAGTGCCACTTTTATGTTGGGTACACTTCAGTAAATGTAAAGTACTACTTAATAAATAATAAATTCAGTCTATCAGTATTTCTTACTCACAATAACACATTTTCCACCACAATATATTGCTATGGAGCGGGGGTGGGCAATTATTTTTTCCATCAGGCCACATGAGAAACAAAAAATATTGTGAAGGGCCAGGATAATATTTCCTAGGTCAATTCGGCACAATATTAGTTGTATTTCTTTACAAAAAGCCATGAATAGTTTTAAGACTGGTAAGATATGTTATGACTCAGAAATGAAAAAGTGAGGTTGAATACCTCTAAAATAATGCAGCTTTAGTCCATGCATGAGGTAAAAAGATATGTTCATTCTGTAATTGTCTGGTGTGCTATAGAGAGATATTGTGATAAGTGATACTTTTGAAACTTTATGAAACCATTGACACAAAAGCAGTAATGTAAGATAATCCCAGTTAAGCTTTAAATATACTGTATCATTAAAATGCCTGAGTTGCAACAAATATATGTCAGATCAGTAATTAGTTAAGTCATTTATTCTACCCTCTTCTGTTCAAATCTATCAAATAACATTCAGACCAAAATCCAATGAATATTACATATTGTTATGCCATAAAAACTATGACTACTACTACCACCACTACTACTACTTAATTTTGAAGTAATTTTAAAGAAATTCTGAAACTCTGTCTTCCATGTAAAAAAAATAGGTGTTGAAACTATATAGCAGAAGCAGAGCTATTAGTTGTAGGATTTATACTGTTTTTATTGATTGTGTGCAGCCCAGAATTACTGAGCTATATAGAGTAATGTGTCTGAAGAAAGAAGGCCGATTTGTTATAATGCCCTTTAAAGTTAAAACATTGGAGGAGCAGATGTTTACTATTGAAAGAATGATATATTGGCTTGTGCAATTTACCCCGGCAATTAAACTGTCAAAGCCATGAGTCTCTTTCACAAAAACAAAACAAAAAAAATATTTATTTTGTTCAGATTTATTGCAGACAAGACCATAAACATTTGAAAACTATAAAGAACACTTTGACAAACCAGCTGTCACTCATTTTAGACAGCAAAAAAAGAGCTAGAGTAGACAGCTAAGCCAATATAGAAATGGTTTGAACTACATTTCTATTTCACTTCTCTATCTCTGTTTTAGAATTTCATGTAATTAGATCCAGAATATTAAATACTAGGGCTGTCAAAACAATCAAAAATCAGATACAGATCGAGATTAAAACTAGTATTGAAACTAGATATTAATTTGAGCAGGTATCGTTACTAAAAATGTCACATTCACAGGGCAGAGTTGAACTTTTCTGCATAACTTTAGAATATATATAAGAACAAGTATAAGACCACATAGACTAGTATACACCCATGGATGATAATGGGATTACACAGTTGTAAGTAATATTGAAGAAAGCTCTATGATTTATTATTGAAAATGACATTCTATTGTCTAAAAAAAAAGTGTTTGAGTATCTTTTTTGCATTTGCATTTAAATCCAGTTTGAAAGTTTAGTGTCGTGACAACTCTATTAGCTACAAATCAAGAGACGCCATGATTCGATCCAAGTAAACAGCCACTATGCAAATGCACTGAGCTGGAAAATCCACAGTGCACTTATAAATAAATACTGCAGTGCTTATTCAATTTTAAAACGTATGTGGATGAGAGTGAGGCCTATATGTTTGTTCCTCCCATTGCCCTGGATGCTTTTCTCAATGAGCTACATCTGTCACTGTTAGTGTACTGCAACTCTCATTTCTCGCTTCTTCCTTTTGTTTACTCATGCCATTTCTGATTTAAAACGAAATGCACACAGCCCAGCACGGTATTTAGAAGAGGCTTGAGAGCTTTTTGATTGAAACGACATAACACTTGCACAGTATGTAGTCTCTCCAAACCCTGTCGAGTCAGCCTATATTGAGAAACGATTAAACAATTTGTCTTCTCGAATCCAGGACCTGCTGTTGTCCATTTAGATGAGAGCAAATGCACTGAGCCAGAAAGCGGTATGCAAACAGGAAAGATAAGCAGGAGATGAGTCCTCAGCTGACCAAAAACAAGTCACTGTAAAGAAGATATTTGAAGATGTATTACAGAATACCTGGTCAGATTTTGTCAATGAGGTTGTCAGAGTCACAGTTGCCGCTCATAATGGAGTCGGCTTAAGAGATATGATGTTACAGCTATTGCTTTACCATGATCTTACACTGACCATAGGCTATTGATTTGATATTGACTGTTGCTGTTTGACCAATCTGCACAGTGTCACAACATGTAACTTTATACATGATTGGGATGATGAATGATGCCTTGGTGATCTCACATTTTAAAGCCTGTAGCTGAGTCTTTTATAAAGTCCAACCAAGCCCAATTTTACAGTCCATGTGAATTTGGCTGGTTATTTGACTACTTGAATGTGCTTTAAGGCATTTCTTTGGGTATTGACTTTATTGTTAGCAGTGCTACACCCAGACAGAGAACCATCTCCAGATCTTGAGCTAGTCTTAGTCAGGATTACCTCGCTGGTGGATTAGCCTACCAACAAATTTTTGGGTTGGATTAGAGTCAGTAGTTGTCTTCAGCGTTAGATAAACTCCTTTTTTCTTTTCATCAACTGAAGTAGAGAGCAGCGGGCTTCAAAAGGGTTGGCTTGCACAAGGTGATACGAGATTGCTGTCATTCAAACACCAAGTTCTTAAAGTTGCATTGTGTAACTTTTATGGTGGAGGGATTGTCAAATGGTTTTCTCCCTGAAGATGTTATTGCTTTGTCTGGAGTGTTTCACAGTATGGGATTAAACCTTTCTATCTTCATGGAGAGCAAACCAGATCAAGTTACGGGTCAGATTTTTGGAGGCATTTCTGAGCTATAAAACCACCTGTAATCAAATAAACGTAATATATAACTGTTTAATGTTATTCTGCGGATCATTCCAGGCAGAGCAATGACATATCCATAGAAATAATGAGGTGATGGACCCCCAACCAAAAGCTACATAATGCACTTTTACCATAACATTTCATATTTGCCAATTCTCTTCCATTAGTTGTGTCTTTAGTTGTGTGCAATATAATATTTTCGTGAAGCTTCTTACGATCCCAGTCATTTTTTAAGCAGCACACAGTTAGCTTGAATGTGATTTAAGAAGGTTTAACCCAATCTGTCATCAGAAGTCTTATGATGATTGCCTTGCGGAAGCCGGACTAATAACAGTGGAGTTAAATTACTTGAAGCAGGCTGTAATGACTTCCCTGGTGGAACATATTTGGCGTTGCTGCTTATGTCGTTCTTTTGTTTACTTCCTGGTCGCCTTTATTACCAAAGTCACGAGAACATGGACCAGAGCCAGTGACTTAATTACACCCACAGTTAACATCTCTTATCAGCGCAGTCATGCACTCACTGCCCCGGCCTAAGCCTCATTCACAGCTCTGATGGCCTGCTCAAATTAGAGATGGGACGTTTATGTGATGATATCATGAAGATGGAGGACAGCTATAGGACACTGCACACCACAAGGACAAAAGTACAGTACCCTCCTCTAATACTGGCGCCCCATATAAAAATGTTGTAGTCATATGTTCATTTATGTTGTGTTTTGGAGACTTTATGACCCCAAGAATCAAATAAATTGTGTAGTTGTGTATGTAACCATGGAGATGTTGCTTTTGTTGCTGGAAAGTTTCACAGTGTGTTATTAAACTTTATCTATCTTGTATTTATTCAGTTGCATTAATATTATGAATCTGTTTTTTTCCATGGGCATAGAAAAGTTTAATGTCATACTGTGGAACATTCCAGGTAAAACAAGAAACGTCTCGATGGAGAGAAGGAGATAAGCGAACTTCCAATAAAAAATTGTCTTTCCCTTTTTTGCTATTTTTGAGCAAACAGATTTCTTATCTACCATCTTTGTACAAATTTCCTCAGCATGCCAAATATATTATGAGCCTGCAGTGTATGTTTGTGTCACGCTGTGTCTATTTTTATCTTTAACAAACGTTGTGCCAAGCGTTTGTGGATTGTAGTCGCGCAGTAATGATTCACAAGCCTGACTCGGCTGTTTTGAGACAAAGTGTCCGTCTGACAGGGTGATCAGGGCTACACTATGGCCCCTGCTCTTTTACTCCCATGGGGAAGGCCAAGGTGAGGCGAAAAACATCCACTCCTGTTGAATATTCACACCGCGTGCATCAAAACACATCTTTAATCTAGGAGCTCAGGTTTTCTCCACGTCATCACTATTCAAATTTTTAGACCCGACTAAACAGGCCCATTACCTTTTACCAAACCTAACAAGAAATCAATGCAGGAGATTGATTACAGCTCAAATTGATGGAATACAGAGGGCTGGTGTTATCATCATTAGCATTAATCAAATAAGTGAGAGCTAATTGTCGAAACATAGATACCCATCACTCACCCTGTTGCCTATAGGCCAGCTCCATGGCTGTCAGACAGAATTTCTTCTGTTCCTTCTTTAAATTCCAAATCTTACCCCTTATTGGTGCATATTTTAAACTTATATGACAATAAAGTACTCAGTATTGCATTAAAACCTGTCATGAATTGGAATTTGACATATGAAGTATGTAACCATTCATTTATCGATTTATCAAACTAAATTTAAATTAGAGTACTTTAGGGATTGGGCAAGATCTTGTGTCACAAGTCGGACTCATGTCATATCTCGTCTAGTCATGTGGAAATTGTGTCTCATCCCACCCCTAGTGGTCTATGTTTTAGGATAAAACTGCAGATATGTTTGGTGGATGAGGAAACAACATTATAACATAGAGCAGAAATAAGCAAAATAGCAGCTCTTAAATCTGCATTTTTACAGGAAAATACAGTTTACTTTAATGTCTACATATTTGTAATTACATAATTTTGGGGGTTTTTTTGTTCAGTTTGCATCAGATACCTGAGATATTCAAAGCTTTTGCCAGCACAACGCTATTCCATATTTCATTGAACGTTATTATAGATTTAGTCTACTTATCGATACGCAGGGCATATCTTTAGTCTACTACTGGCCTACTGTATAGCTCTTTTGTACTACGCTTAAGTGTCATTCAGCGTACAAAGAAACTATGCCCAGAATCATTGGCCAAATGATGAATAGTATTGATGGCCCTCCAAACTAAGTGGCTCTTTCAGCAAATGCAGTGTGTCAGCTTGTCTGGCCCTTATTTTTAGCTCTCCCTGGCGCATAGGGGTTATTATAGCTCAGGCTTTGGAGAGGGCTCTGTGACTTCTCATTGTACATCAAATGACACCTTTCCTGCTGGCACTCAGCCTTGTTCACCTGCTCCCGAGTCTGAATAAAGGTTACTCTAATTTGTGCAGTAAAGTGATGGCTGTTCCATATTCCCTCTAGTTATTTTCTCTGATGTGGACTACATTGTTGCTGTTTGACTAGAGAGTGATTTGAGGCAGATCGGATACATTACAAATTCTTACATCATGTCTGAGAGCATGTTTGTCACTAGGATTGCTGTACTTGCATTGACCTACTTACTGGGTTAGATGTGACAAGAAGTTGTTTATCTTCCATTTTTCTCAATATGCTTCAAAACTAGGACTGCACAGTGTTTTCCTATCAATAATGCAAAAGCCAGCTTACTTGTAAGGGTGTCTTCTATCGACCTATCGACTTCAATTCAATACATAAAGACAGGCCTAGGCAATGTGACATTGTACTTATCATTCTTGATTCTTATTTGAATGTTTATTTTTTTCTTATTACATTGACATTTACTAAACATAAACAACACTGATTGAAATGTCTGAACTCTGCATCTAAGCTATAGACTGTATAAAAAGTGGACTAAGTGGGCGTGACTTCACCCATAGTGATTGGTTCCACTCAAATGTAGCTTGTGATGCGTTTACAGGAGCAAATTTGGAGCTAGACTATATTATGAACGGAATTTTGCTGATAGACAAAATAGCGAAGAAAAAAACATCACGGCGGGTAGTGCATTAGCTGTGTCTATTATATATAAAGTCTATGATCAAACCACACGCTTTAATTTACTGACAATGGTTTGACTGGAGACCCTAGACTGTAGGCCTTTAGTCAAGTGAAGAAATTCCTGGTCTGCCAATCGATGAGCCGACTATAAGAAGGGTGTGGCAAAGCTCTCAAACTACTTACAGTATCTCTATGCATCTGGCACAGACTGCACTCACAAGACTACAACTGCACATTCATTCATACAAAAAACAACTATTTATGCAAAATTAATGCATCTGTTTTGAACAAATATTAATTCAGTTTGTGAATCATGAGTTTATTTAAATACCCCAAAATGATAAATCTTCATCTAATTCACTTCTCTCTGTTTTTTTCCATATAATTTCCTATAATCTAAATGATATGATTTGTCAACTAATAGAAATTCTGGTTGACAAAGAGACCATTGACAGATTAAGTGACTAAATGACTAAAGGTTAGACTGATCACTAGAATGTATTGAAATTTAATTATTGAAGTTCCCCAGGCCTACATTACTTAACACTGATTCTCAAGCGGTAATAGCAGATTTACCAATGCATAACATAGCATTTCTTTGCTATGTTGTGACCTAGGTGAGAGCTGTAGCAAATTTTGCAATAAATCTTATCTTGGACATGTACAAATGTATTGACAGGCCTATGGGGACGGTTTTTCCTTAAATTCAATCTCTCTGTGTTCAACATTCAAGGATTTTGGGCCTCAGCCCTGACCCTTCTGATCAGGAATTTGTCCAGCTGACGAATAGCATCCTGCAGCTAAAACGCCCATTTAAACCTCCACAGAATTCACAATCACGAGAAGCCAGCTGTATCGACCTGCCTCAGGGAGTGGTCCGCCAACGGGGATGCACCAAAACAGAATTACAGAGGCTATGTTTACATACACACCAAAAATCTGTTCATTATCTGATTTCTGGGCTTATGACATTATTGTGGTGTCAACAGTTACATCTGATGTGAGTCTCTCTGATTATCCACACTATGTTTTGACAAAGAAAGTTGTATCAAAAACTAATATGGCAAAGACAAAAATGAAGAGTTATTTTAAATGTGATTGTATGTAGTCCTCTAAATACAATAGATACTAATTGGCATATTTCAACTGGTTTTGATTATCAGATTTATTTTTTGGCTTGTAAGCTTACTCCAAAATCAGATCTAACTATTGCTTAAGATTATTATTCTATTCTTACTTTTACATGGCCATGGAGATGTACCCAGTATGTGTATTTTAATACCACTATTATTTATTCTTGTTTGGAATAATTCAGGGTTATAATTGACTTCTATTTAGAGAAACAGCTCTAGTCCCAGCAGTGGGGTTATGACTGTCCTGTTTTTGCGTCAGTATCTGTCCTCTCCCCTTGGTTTTCTCTTCTCTTGGCCCCATCCCTTTCTCCGCGTGTCATTTGCTAGCATGACTCCACACCCGCCGAGTGATTTGCGATGACCCGCTGTCAGTAACACAGACAGCTCAGTAGGGCTGGCTCATCAACTGTGCCACAACATATACATGCTACATGCCACTTTAAAACGCTTCTCCTCTGGTGGGTTCAGCATTCAACCTTCAGTATACTTAAATGTGGATAAAATACCATCATAAATTATTCCATGTATAAATTATTCTAATTTTACCCTAATCTATCCAAACCAGTCCACTGGGATTAAATGTTTTCTTGAATGCTCAATGTTTCGACTCCAGTGGTGCAAAGCAGACTAAGATTTGTTTCATTAAGGCTGCCACGTACCTGTCTCTGTCTATGGAGATCATATTTCTTTGCCTAGAATGTTCTACAATGTTCTACAAAGTTTCTGCTTTGATTTGTGGAGAGGTGAGTCGACTCACAAGAAGAATTAATGATAGTCAAGGTATTTTTTTTAGATATAAAACTGAATCGATGCAAAATAGACCTGCTTAATGCCATACTGTGGCAAAAGATGGAGACATGCAGGTCCACCACACTGTGTTAAAATACAATAATTAGGCAATGACAAAAGTGATATAAATTTGTTATGTAACTGTTAATAATCTGTAATATAAGCATTGAAAATGAGATGTTCTGGGCCAATAAACTGTCAGTCCAGGAGACTTTTCTGGATTGGAGCCGATACCCAATACGTATTATAATATAATACGTATATTACAACATCTCATTAGAACATCACAATGGCTTATTTGGTGGACCACTTTATCTACTCTTAATAAGATTTCTAGTATAACTGGTAAAATAGATAAGATGGTTGCCCCAAATTAATACAGCCGAGTAGTGGTATTATGATGAATTTATGCTTGCAGACTTGACCAGTGCTCGTGTGGTGACCTTGTGGCATCCTCCATGTTTATGCTGTGATGTGTGCGCGCTGCTTTCTGTGGGTAAAGCGATGACACAGGCATCTTGTGTGACTTTATGTCTCACAGTGTGGAGCATATGTCAGCCTCATTCAAGCTTGTCGACTGGGCAGTTGAAAACGATGGGGCAGACCACAGAGCACTTGATTTTTTACACTCTTAAAAAAAGAGAAATATCTAGATTACTTTAAGTATTATAATTAGTGAGTTTGACTTGTTGAGATGCATTTTATGGATGAATTTACATTATTTTACATGTTTCAAGATATTTTCTGAGAATAGATAACTCCCATTATGGGTACAGATATTCTATTGCAGCGTAGTTTTCTATTTCTGATGTTTTTTCTTGTATCCCTCTTGAACTCTGAATCATTTTGCCAGCAACTCCTTACCCTATTGGTATGTATTTTCTCATTATAAGTCATGACAAGTTCACTAATATGTCAACTAATTTAAATTCTTAAAAATAAATGTTTTCAACCAAGGCTTAGTCTGATTACAACATTTCATACTCGATTTCAGTACAAAAGAGAAGGGTGAACTCCCAATAGTTTGACTCCATAATTATAATTAAAACATTTTAATAGAATCAAATGCTCAACACAACATAGTGGCATAGCAGTATGGCAGTAGTAGTGATATTAGCATAGTAGATTTTTTTTTGTAGTGCCATGAAGTCTTGTACTAGTTCTCATATCAAGACTATAACAAAACCGTTCAGGAAAAGCCAAGATGTGTCCTATTTATGTTAGTATCATTACCAATTCAAATGATTCTAGATTAAGCATCACTTGGTATCTATTGTGTCTATCAAACCTAGACATTGCATTTTTGCAGTGTGGCTCCTCTGCTATGCCTGGCGCTCTTCGTGCAGTCCTGATTCATGACACAGCTGATTTGTCAGTCCAGCAGGCAGCAGTGGGACAGGGCAGCACCCACCCTGCTGCAGATGGAGCACCACGCCCCTCCACACATTTATCTGCCCCTCTTCGGCCATGAACACCCAGCCTGACACGGAACACCAGCTTTGCATTTATCAACCCGGTCATACGTCATGCTAAAGCTGCTAGAACATGACATGAAGGATGTGATGGAACTATGTGAGCACTGCAGAGATAGGAACATTTAGGGACAAACTGATCAAGCTTTTTCAGTTCTGATACATATATTAATACTTTGGCTAAGCACAGACTCAAATTGGCGTTTATGTCCTTTAAACACAGTTAACTTATTACAAAATAGATTGTGTTATGTAGCGTTATTTATCCTTCAAATCACTGCTGAACAGATTGTATGAATCAAACTTTATGAGATGTTTGGGGCAAAATCAGCCTATAAATAGTTTTATTACATCCAGTTAAAGATTTTACTGGCTCATCCAATATGGGAAGGATACCCAATCCAGCTAATTTTTCTATATCGCCCTCATATATGATACCAGTATTGTATCGGTTCATCCCTAGGCAAGTTTTATCAAATTTTAGTATTGTCTGCAATAGTGTTGGCTGAGCTGACTGTAGCATCAGTAGAGGTTTGCATGGTTTATGGGGTTAAATGTTACCTGAACTCCAATAATTCCGCATTTATGTAGCATTTCCAGTTATAAACACAATGGTGCCTGCAGTGTATTTATTGTAGACTGAAGGTCTGAAGGTCTGTAGACTGAAGATTTTTTTCTACCTTTAAATATCTTACTGTATCCATACTGTATGCATAAGGCACTGATATATCCAGTCAGTCTCCAATTCAGTTCCAATTCCAATGTTTATACTTAAATAAAATACAGAATTATGATTGATAATATGTAATAATGACTAAGCATTCAGTGTTATAAAATGCCTATGTTTATTGTAAAATTCAAATACAAATACTAACTGAGAATTATCCAGAATTGTGGGAATTAGGGATATGAAAAGTATTGTAAATCAGATACTAATCAATACTAGATATTCATTTTAGCTAGTAATAAAAAAATTAGACATGGCATGATCACAATCAAAATTGAGTTTAACATTGTAATATAATATTAATGAGGCTCAAACCTCGAGTTTATGATATGTAACTGATAGATTAAGATGACGTATAGTAAAATGGGTGTGAGTGGAATGAGCCAAAAACAGCAAAGCACAAATAAGGACCCCAAGGTGGCCTTAGATCACCTCAAATTGACAGATGGGTGGGGGGGCCGGGGTGATAAACTGACAGCACTCGTATGAGAAGTGTTACAACACAGTGGCACAGGCAGCGTGCAGGGGGACCATGGGACTCATTTTTGGAAGCTTTCAAGTTCCAGTGCAAGAGTGTGAAAAACTACAGGCAACAATTTTTCTCAATGAATGTTTTGGGGCAGTTTTCTAGTTTTCTCTATTGGCAGATGTCGGCTTACATTGTTTGATAAACATTAAAATTAAGGGTTTATTAAACTTACAATATAGTCAACACAGTCAATTTTAATCGCCAATAGTTGTCCAAAAAAATCTATAGCATACACACAAATACTGATCAAACATAAAGGTGCTCTACCTGATTGTAGGGGTATAAGAAAAACTCGATTCAGTGATATATCATGATACTTCATTGTGTGATTCTCGGATCGTTTCAAAATGCATCCGAATGTTCTTCATGAAAAATCTAAAGTTTAATTTACTGTTCTGATGATTTAAAAATTTAACTAAATGTATTTCATCCAATTTTGGTCTCATGAAGCTGTACTCAATGATAATGTTATACGTAATTGATAAATCATAATGTCTTGTGTTTTAGTATCGTTATATATCGTGATATACTGTATTGTACTAGGGATATCGTAATATGTATCGTGTCGCCAGATTAAGGACAAAACACCCCTACCTGATTGTTACCATCTTCACTTTCTTAATGTCTAATTATTCACTGGGTTTATAAGCACTTAGCATACTAACAGCGCACTTCCTGATTCATGGAGAACAAATTGCTTTATAATTAGATGCAGACAGTTGCAGTTGTAAACAAATGTTTCATTTCTATCTTAAGAGATGCATTTACAGTATATCAAAAAGAGTTACAGTGACATTAAACTAGTATTGAAGTTAATTTCTCATTTAAGCTGCTACAGGCTACTGGAAAAAATACATTAATAGGACAATATTTGACTTTTTTTAATAGTTTTGGAATTGCCTTGATTTTATAAAGAACTAGTACAACAAAACATGATGATTTTAAACTAATGGCTCTTATTTTGTGTTTTTCTTAATCATTGTAGCATGGAAATCAGTATAGGGTATAGACTTTTGACAGTTTAGTGATCCAACAACACTATATTTTTTCCATTTGAAGGCGAGTAAAGAAACCATCTCAGTACAGATCTATAACATGCACAGGCTGTATGTGCCAGTAACACGTGACCTGTTTTACAGTCAGCACCATCTCTCCTCGTCCACTTGATCTCTCCTCTTCTCTCTCGGCCTTGGCGCTTGGCTACACTGGGCTTTTGTAGCATCTGTATTGTGAGGGGAAAAATACATTAAACATATGAATATGGGGGAAACTATGGATCCAGCTGGCTAAGATTCAATCAGTATTTCTTTTATAAAACAATTATTGCTTGTTATGGTAAAGGCTCTTGGCTTGTTCACAGAACAGCTGCAGCCTACTTTAGATAACTCTTCTTTGGCGCCTTGTTTCAGTCACACATTTTGTAATCTAATTGGTTTTCGGCAAGTCACACATACAATACAAGAATGTTGCCAAGATTTCTTTGTGTTATTTTGCTTGAAACATAGAAGTAGAAATTCAAGATAAATAGTGTAGCCTGAGAGCTGAAGAGAATAGACATGACATTGGAATTCTAATGTAAGAGACGCTTAGTTACATCAGAACCAAACCCTCAAGACATTTTAATAGTGTCTAATGGAGTCCAGTTCTAGCTATGTTTCCACTGTAGAGAATAAGCCAAGATAACAAGGTCTGAGCTCCTAATGGATGTCCTCTGCATACCACAGCAGTACAGACTGTCTATAGTACAGACAGGTGTACTATAGGTGTACTATTGTGCTAGGCAGACAATAATATCTCAGGTGCTGGATGTTCAGCCATGAAAGTTGCCTATTGCCCCTTAAGAATTTCAAAATTGTAACTGGTTTATCTAGCTCTATGTGTTGATTCATATTTGTGGTAAGCATTTATTCAGATAAATGTAAAACTCCTTTGAAATCCAGTTACATAATTTTTCCTGATGGTTAACTAAAATCCATATGCCTGAGCATAAGTCAGCGTTCACACTGGTCATTTGTGTTAATTATCTATTAAGAATTCCACCTCTTTCCAATGGCTTATAGACCTCACCAGTTTTTCAACATGCCCATGATCTATTATCCAATATGAAAACCTCTAATAGTCTAAAATGACTTCAATATCAGCAAAGATCTGGAGATGAATCATTCTTGTGTATTGCGTTTTGAACTGCTGATCCATCTTTGCTCCATTCCCCGTCCTCGCCTCATTACCATCTTTCGTCCTATATGACTTCTGCAACTTGGTGTTACACTAATAAATGTCCCCATTCGCTCCTCTCTGTGTCCTTCCTGTCTTCCCCCTTTTCTTATCCATCATCATCACCGCTGGTTCGTTCCGTCTGTCTTGGCGATTTTATATAGGTCTTATGGGACCAAGTTAGTGAAGCTACTGACAATGTGTCTTAGGAGAGCTGTATATTAAATAATAACTCACGCTAAAAGGTTTTGTGGTTCTCCAAAATCATCAACAGTCAGCAGTTCATTTTTTTGATAAGTCGACTGCTCAAACAATTATTTCTGTTAAACACTGAGACTAATAAAATACATCTGTAATCTGATAAAGGTTGAAATACGGCATCTTATGGCTTCTAGAGGCAATGTTTGTATAAATATATATGTATTATGGATAAAACAAACTTGACATTTTAAATTAATAGAGTCCATAGTCAAGATAACAATTACGATGATTAAATTAAAATTTTGTTTAAATGCATGGATTGACTAGTAGCCACGATTAGTTGTGTAATCATTACAGCTCTAGTTATTTCTATTACGCAAGCTGCCATGTCACACACTCCAACTGACTGCAAAAACTAGCAAGACCATATGGGGCTTCCCAGAATGCTTTGCTAGTTGAATTTTGCTGCCAATAAATATTAAAAGGGAAGAGGGGAGAGGGGGTTGAGTAAAGCAAATGAAGTTGAGTGCGAGAGAGTTAAGTAAATGGGGAGCAGTTAAGGGGTAATGACAAGAAATAAGTGGATATGCTGCAACTGAGCAATGACTAAGTGCCTGTGAAGAGAGAGCCCCATATAAACCCCCTCGCTCGTCCTGCCTCCTTTCTATTTGTTGTGGCTAATTTATAATATTAGGTTCTTGTCAATAAGGCACGCTGCATTTTAATGTCAAATTTTAGGCTTATGAATATTGTTAGAGGTTTTACTTCACAATTCACACTGTGACTAAACACACAGAAATACCTTTTAACTTTAATTTACATCTTCTAATAGATAACTTCCCTGTGACCAGCTTTATGAGAGTTTAGAGTTTTTATATTGAGCTTATATTAATAATTAATATCATATCTTATTTTGTTTTCTAAAATTCTC
>KN499583.1:0-19261 GCA_000787155.1 Scartelaos histophorus | reverse complement strand
TAGGTGTTGTGACCTGTAAAAAAAACAACACAACACAAAACAACACACAAGTCTTGACATCCCGAAAAATTGTGGAGCTGTCACTGTCAGTACCTATTATCTTCTCATTTTTCTTTGAACACTTTTGAATCATCTTCTTCAAAAGATTATTACAGATTATATATAATCGTAACAGGGTTATATATTGTATGGTTGAGCACACCTTCAGAGATCAAAATTGGATAAAATACATTTAGTTTACTTTTTAAATGATCAGAACAGTAATGGATTTTTTTCACGAAGAACTTGACTTTAAAAAATTGACTTGAATGCATTTTGAATCAATGTGAGGATTACGCAATGAAGTATCATCATATATATCACTGAATTGATTTTTTCTTACACCCCTACTGTCTTCTGTAGTGTGTTAGTTTGTTTAGTATTCAGAACTTGGTAAAATTGATAAATTGGAAATCTACCATAAAATACAAAATACATGTGTTTTTGTATCTGTAGAGAAATAATGCTATGAGACTTTTTAGACACCTGCAGAAAATGATAGCATTATGGAGACATTAGTTAGCATTATTTTTTCATTTAGTAACAATACCGCGATCATAATGAACTTGCAGATGGTTGCCAACTAAGACCACACCATTCCATGCAGATCATTTCTAAAGGAAAAGAAAAGCTTCTGTTACATTGTATTGGGCGGGAGACGCAAAGGCCTGACAGAGGCTATAAATATTTCATGTGCACTGTTTTAGCACTGGCACAGAGAGGACACAGGAAGATCCTCATTGTCTAATTGTTGTTTCATAGCCATGGTAGAGAGCAGTGAAAAATGTATGTGATGTCTGTATTTAAAGCACAAACTACAAACATTTGTGATTCTTGAGTTCATAGATTTAATAACAGCAAATATTAGTTGAAGTTTGAATGCATGTAGTGTTCTGATTTTCTGAATTAGGCTTTTCACAATGTCAAACTTTGAAGTACGATATAATGCTACAGAGAAATATGAACGATAGTATTGAAACAACTTTACACCACTGACAAAAAGCACAGGAAAAACATTTTTTAATGTAGTGTATCATCAAAAGGTGTGAGCTGCAACAAATAAATAGCACAATGAACCTATGATTTATTATTAAAAAATGTATTCTCAACATTTCACCTCAAATCTTAGCACAGAAAAATGGCTAAAATCTCCTCACTATTGCAAAGAAATTCATGCGATAAATATGAGCCCCAGAAATGATTGTTTATCTTGAACGATAAGTTGATAGTAATTATCATGACTGGTGTAGTTTGAATGGCTCATCGGTTTCTTGATGTAAAGTGAAGAAATATTGTCAGAAATTGATACTAAAACTTGACTCACTTCTACGTGTATCAGAAACATAATTCGCACTAATAGTTGTATATTTTGCATTTTTAAAAGAAAGAAAGATTTGATTGTGCTAATGAATGTAAAGTAGGGTGCAATATCTATCAGGCTGCAGACATAACCTTATCACAACCTGCTTTTTTTTTAGAAACAATGTATTGTATTCTAAAACATAATAACAAAAAAACCCACACAATCTCAAAATTATGCCCAATTAGCGTTTGTTGTCTAGTTTTCTTTATTTTATTTTCAACAGCTCATTTCAGCGGCTGTGTAAATATTATACCCACCCACAATGAAATGTTTTTCTTTTGAATTTGCCTAATAACAGGTGGGGAATATTGACAAAAATTAATATCACATCTTTTCATTTTCAGTTTGATTTTATTTATTTGTATTCAGATAACTATTTTCAGACAGAAATGTGCTAAACGTGTCTTCAGATGTATTGATGATTCAGTTTTGTGTTGTTTCACTGACACATTTAATACATACACCATGTGTGTTTAGGCCATTCAATTTAGGACTCCTCTCCAACAGAAAACACTGTGCTGTGGTAATACAGGAAGTGCTCCACTGTTTTTTTAAATACTTTTTCACTAGAATAATTTGCATGATTTTAGCACTGTGCGGATCAGAACATGGACAGATCTCTTAGTGTGGTTTTTGCTGCATTTTTTATTATAAACACATCATTGTTTCAGTCATCTACTCACTTCTAAAACTAATTAAACTTTCTTAGCTTAATTTTAATGTAACAGTTGATTACTTAAAGAATCTTATTATAAAAAATCAAATGTCTTTCAAGTCAGTATATGCTCAAAAGTAATATGATTTGTGATATATGATAGTATAAGAGTCCTGGATGCCTCCACCCAAAAGTGCTCTCTCACAGTGCAGTTCTTTCTGACACACATACATCAGTGCTGGGTCTACTCCCACTCAGCACTGCCCCGGGACTGCATCGATTTTTCATTTTCTAACCATGACTTCATCTCTCAGAGCGCACACGTGCTCAAGGATTGATATATACTTCTAGTCATAGTCTGTGCACGTTCACAGGTAGACGAAAGCGCATTGTTCATTGTGATTAGTTCCCTTGTCCAGAGTGTTTGGTTTGCCTGGCATCTAGAACACACCTCTCCAGTCGATGTGAATCTGGTCACAGGTGAATCTCAGTTTAGATGGGCATGATTTACAGGGGGCACGCATGGTCTGTCTGTATAAAACAAAAAATGGACTGAAAAACAGATTTCTCCAGAATCAATGTGCGAAGCATTAATCTCTGCTTATGTTAAGTGAGCTAAATTTGATTTTGTTTGTAAATCATAGTTGACCATTGCACTCCTTTTCATATATGTCTCTGAAATAAATACTTTAACTATTTCCATGGATTGAACACTTGAGGTTTCATTATAGCCTTGGGGTTTGATTTGCTGCTTCCAATTTCTTCAGTGGTATTCACAGAAATCTGATTTGGAAGATTTTGTTTTGTTTGGATACCTTCCATTTTTGTAATAATCTTAGAAATAGAAGCAAGTTTATCCTCTGACCTTCTGGTTGGAAGGCAAATGCTAACCAGCATCTGTACCTAGCATTAAACGTCTCTGTCTTTATTTGTTTATTCAAATACAGATATTTTCCACAGATATGACCTGTAACTTGGCTTTGTGGCATCACCTGCTCATCTCCATAGCTATGCTTAACTTGTTAAACATTGCAGGCAAAATCTCCATAGAAATAGTATTTGGCAAAAATGTTATATGTATATGCACATGTGACAATAAAGAGAAATTGAATTGAATTGAATATAGTTGATCTTTTAAATGTTCCTAACCATAGAATCAGCCTCAATGAAGAGGCAATAGACTGGAATTTCCAACACGTGGTTAGAAAAGCATGCTCTTCTTTGGTGCATTGCTGCTGTGTGTCAGCTTTGAGCTCTCTTTCTCTTATGGAGGAGGCTATTAGCGTGTCCTTTTGAGGCCTGATCAAGCTGATGTTCCATTAGAGCTGCTCATGATATAAACATGAGCTTCCTGGACACTCTCTGGACAAAACCAAACTTTTATGCTTAGCACTGCTCCACCTGCCAGTGTGTTTTACTTCAGCGTTTGACATGACAGTTTGATGTGTTTGCTGTGCATGGAGACTAATATTTCATGCCAGGAGTTATTCTTTGTGTAAATTAGTTCATTCATATCAGGTGGTAGTGCTTTGAGGTTAATTGTTCGATCTCAGCTCTGACCATACTGTGGTCATGTCCTGGGGCAAGACATTTCACTCACAGTAACTAAACTGTTTGATTGTGGTTTTGCATGAGAGACTGGTGGTAGTCATAGTGGCATAGCTACGTCGGACTCAGGGTGCTATTGATAGAAAAGTTGCAGGTCCAGTATTACGCAAAATTGACTCTTGTGGCCTTTTAAGTCATGTGAGAAAGTTGTTACCTCAAGTTGTTAAAGTAACCCTTTATTATTGTCTGTTGATTGTTTCTGAAGCTCAAAAGGCTTGGTGGTGTCATGAAGGGATAGTTTTCAAGTTATCAGGTACATTTTACTGTTTGTTCAATAGAGATTGGCACGTCTCAGCCTAAAAATATGTAGGGTTTGTGTGACAACATAACATAGATCAGAAAATTGCGTAATATGAGCCCTTTAGTGTTTAAATTGTGGTAGATGATTTGCAATTGTTACATTACATAGATACTTCCTGTTTTGTCGTCAATCAAAAATAAAGCCACACAAATCAAGGCTCAGACTGAACTGTGTGAGCTAGTCTTATGACATGACACAAAAACATTTCCAAATCCTGAAGGGCGCTGGCTGTCAGCCCGATAAGTACACGTGACATACTCCGAGACAGGACTTGTCAAAGGAGAGCCGGTAGCGCAGAATCCCAACACATGGAGAAGTACCAGCTCTTTGTTTTCTGCACACAGATTCATAGAGCAGATCAATCCATAGTCTCTGCTGCAGCGTCTCTGTGCAGGTCCCCTCGGTGTGTGAGTCAGCGCCATGTTTGTTCAAAATGTGTTACTCATCTTCAGAGATTCCCCAGGAAGATTGTGAGTGCAGTCTGTGTGTAAGCGAGTCTCTGTTGATACTGCATTTACTCTGAACACTAGTCTAAGATGTCAAAGTGTTGTGCAATTAGCAGTTAGCAAAGACGCTCTACCTGATTTGATTCACATAATGAGGTTAAGTATGTTTTGCCTCAGTACAGACATATTTTAAAAGCAGCTCTTAATGGTGCACCGTGTAACTTTTCAGGTTGAGAGTTCACTACCATGGCCTGTAATGTTCCACGATATGATATTAAGCCTATATAAGATGCACTTATTCCATTGTGGGTTTTTATGGCCCAAAATTACCTTTAAAAACATGCATTCTTACTATGAGTGGGGGTGAAGTGGCCTTGTGCCATCTCTTGCTTGATTGACAAGTTTAATGCCCTATTTTGGAATATTGGAGGTAAAGCAATAACATCTCTTTGGAGACAAGTAACTAGCGGGCCCTCTACCAGAAAAAGTTACACAGTGCACCTTTTAAATTATAAACGTCCCCTGATCATAAAGTATTCATGGTATCGATGATATAGGATGATTCTCCCCAGATATTGGTATCGATCCAATATTTGGTCTGATTTTAGTCTGTGTGTGCCTGTCATTCAGATTTGTCTCTTGAGTGAAATATCATACATCAGATAAATACATTTTTATAATGTTTTAGCAAAAGTTGATTTGTAAACTTCTCTATAACTATATGTGTACTCTAGATTTTAAAAAGCTAATATCGGCAAATACCAGTTAAGAGTAAGTATAAAGGAAAAAAGAGCTTGTTATGGTGAATTGATAGGATGCTAGGAATGTGTTAAGAAAGTAAGGTGAGGAACAACTTTTGACCACTCAAAACATTTACTGATATTACTTTTTAAATGTTTTTCACATTGAGGTTTATTTTTATAATAGGCCTAGAAGCCGTGAGGACACATAGAGGACTTTTAGAGGATGTGTACTGTTCTCGCAGCTTTCTTATGCACTTCTTGAAATGTGGACTATATTTAGTTCAGTGTCACTGGATTTTAGTTACAGCCCAGATCAAGCTATTGTTTACAAGAGCAAGGTCAGATGTAAAATTGCTATGAAAAGAGACTCTCATAGTTTTGTTCCTATAGCTTGTTTGTTGAAAGTCTTGCAGTACATGACCATTTTTATGTTAAATCACTCGCTCTTAAAATTAGTTTTTTTTTCGTCGTAGCCACGCATTCGTCTGGTCTTATCTGTTATGCGTTCAAAAGTAATGTTCTGTGATTTAATTTAACGTTTTCTACTCTTCTCCAAAATACTACACTGTTAAAGGTGCAATATTTACACTTCTGCTGCCTTCTTGCCTCCAGGTAGATGCTATTTCTTTGCCTTGAATATCCCGCAGTATCTAGCTCCATGGAGACCAGCCAAGTTACATGCCAGATCAGAGGAGAGGTTACCTCCCTCACTGTAAGATTTGAGGTAGATCAATAACATTTGATTAAAGACACTAAAGATATGTTTAATACCATATTGGGGAACATTTCAAACAAATAAGAAATAGATTTTATTCGTTAGTGTTGCTTTAATGAGATATTTAAGAAAGTTTTTGCATCAGAGTGTTTACATTGGTAGAGTAATTCGTTAACATGCACTTTTTATTGAATACATATGAAGCAAGCATTACATGACAAATGGTTGTGTAATGTTTTGATCTATTATTAATTCAGTTTTCTTGAAATTTCTTTTATAGAATCTCGGAAGAAACTGATAGCTGAGACTTTTTCTGCAACATATTTTCATGCAGCCACTTTCTCCAGCCTATCCCAAAGACTAGCAGATGATAAATGTCCACATCGAACTGGTCCACACAGAAAGCTCAGGGTCTGTGGGGAAGACGAATGGAGCAGGTGTTTTGTAATGAGCTTTTCATAAACAAACTCCATAATGAAACTGGAGAACACAGAAGACATAGAGGAAAGATGTAATTTTAAAATTTATATCTGTAGGCCGTTGAACGTAAACATAGTGGATGCTGCAATGCTGTAAAATGCTTCAAAGTTGCAGCAGACAGACAGTGCAGAAAATCGAATGTTTTTGGCCAAGGCTGTGGAATGATTCATTTGAAGTGAATCAACATCCAGTCTGAGTCAAAAATTCAACAGCGAGTCCTCTGCCAGTAAAAGCATGTTGTTCATTTTGGTAAAATCGCTATAGCATGCTTCCCTGTTTTTGTTGAATTCAGCTCTATTTTTAAACAATAACAAAAAGTGTTTAAAAATACACTATATTTATACACTTTTCTATATCCACTCCTCCTATTGGTCAGCTTGTGTCTCGCTCTGGTGAGTGACAGGTGTGTAAAACCAATCACAGTGAAGAGGAAAGTTTCAGAAACAGCAGATACCTTTAGTTACCTTGAAGATGATATAAAATATAATAAGAAAACGATGATCTGTCTCTAAGAATATACATTTTTTGGCATATCGCTTACCCCTTTTTCAGACTTTGGCGGAATACATTGGAATATCTTTCTTGATGCAGAATGTAACTTTTGTGTTGGGGTTCCTGGAATATTGAACAATCTTGTATTAAACTTACCCCACATGCATTTAATTCCAGTTGTATGTAGTAAAAACATGTATACTGACTGTGAGTAGGGTCACAGAGGTGACATACCTTTATTAAACACTTGTCATCATGGAGATAGATAAGTTTTATGTACATACTGTTGAACATTATAGGCATCTATCCATCCAGCTTCTCCCGGCTGGGTCGCGGGGGCAGCACGCTGCCCATTACTCTGTGCACCAGACCCTATGAACCCATCTGCAGGTGGTGAGCCCACAGGAGGGAGGAATTCCTTGACGGTCCTTGATTGTAAACTTTTCATAGGGGAGTTGCATGTTTTTGGTTTATGGGGGGAAACCAGAGGAAAGGAAAGGAAACCCATCCAGACACGGAACCTTCAACCTGTAACCTTCTTGCTGTGAGGCATGAGTGTTGCCACCGTGCCGCCGTGCCGCCACATTAAAGGCAAAGCAACACAATTTGTATGGGGGCACACAAGTGCTGGGCTGCCATTACTGATGTTATAGAGCGCTGATTAGAACACTTCTTGGTAAATGGTCACATTTTCAATTGCGTTTTTCCACTTTCAAGGCACTTAAAGTGCTTTACATCAAGGAACTACTCACCCATTCACAGACACATTCATACACCAGTGTACGCAAGCTCTGGGGGCAAGGCGGGTCAAGCGTCTTGCCCAAGGACACTACTTTTTGTTCATTAAATTAAGATTAAGAAGATTTTCTTTCTAAGCAAGATGTTTTTTTTAGAAAATAAATACTAACTGAAAATCAATATTTTGCCATATTGTTGACCATGCAATCCCTTTTCAAGTTGTATGCCAAAATAAGGGCTATTCTGTATGCTGTCCATATGTAGAGTGGTAAAGGCCCTGGCCTGTCAGGGATCCCAACTGTTTGATGTCTCTTTGCGCTCTCAGCCCTCTTCTGAATTTCAAAGACAAGATGGACCACAGATCACACACTAATGGGATGCCTTAGAAAAGAAGAGCATAGGCTATGAAGAATGCCTAGTTTTGTTATGAGGAGCTGAAAAATTCAAGTAGGAATTTTAGATGAAGATTTGAGATGACTGAGAAAAAATCAGGTCAGGAGAAAAATGCATCTTGTCCTTTGTTACGTATCAGTTGGAATGTTCTATTGGAGATGTCTAGAAGGTTCACATTTGCAGCTGGGACATAAACAACCAATACGTTTAAGTTTAACCAGCACTTCACTCTACAGTGTAAAACAATCTTTGCAACAACATTAACATAGTCATAGTGTCTAAGTGTGTGTGGTCATATCCCAGCTAAGGCTAATACATGCTACTGTTGTGTCTATAAACAAGGCCTCTTCAAGTCCATTGTCTGTTTTTATGCTTGTGTATTTTGATGAGGCACACAAGGACCAGTTTTGGCACTCGCAGTCAAAGCGGTGCTCTGCTAGGCTGATTTGCTCACCGTCTTTGAAGATGCACGCACCAGACCAAGTGTTCGTGTAATAACTATTTATTTATTAAGGTGAAAAGCTTTGTCAAAAATAGACTTGGGATTAGTATTCTGACACTAGTCTAAAAAGAATAGATCAGACTCAACCATTTACAACGTTACCAAAATCAAAACCTGTCAAAAAGCACCCTAACTCAAGGTCTGCTCAAACTGGTAGAGTTGTACGTTTCTTTCCCTCCAGGGCAGTAAGAGATGTCTCATTGTGCAGGTCAGACATATTACACTACAAGCTGATGAATGAAATGGGATGTGGGCGTACAAACATCAGGGGCTGTTCCTCTGAGAGTAGACAGTAGAACTTGTGGCTGGAATATGTATACTCGCCTGTGAATGTCTGCCAAAGACACGGAGCAGCAGAGGTGTGGGCGCAGACAGTAACAACTACAGCATCTTAGCCCAGTTTAGATGACAGCACACTGTAGTGATATATATGCTGCCTACTTCCTCTTTGCTTTTTTATGGTCTCCTTACCTGTTCCATTCAGAGGTCATTGCAGCAAATCACCTGGCTCCATCTCATCCCGGCTATCCTCTCCCACCTGCTAACATGTCTTTCACTGCATCTATAAATCCCCTCTTTGTTCTACTGCAGCACATACAGAAACCTTATATACACTGAATGATCCCACTGCTCTAGTATGTCCACACCATCTCAATCCAGCACGTCCCACTCTATCTCCAAAACATCTGAGCTCTGAGTTATCTTCAGCTTGACCTTCTGTTTTTTCTTTACAGGAAACAGGCTGCATTTTCACCTCTATCCATGTTGTCATTTGTCCCTGATAGACGTGTACAGTTGCATGCACTCTTGCTGTAATAGACCGCAAGATACACATTTAATTTAGTCTAGTGTTTTTTTTTTTACTTGCTTTTGCTTGGACATGAAAAATGGCACATTCATTGTTAATGAATTTGATTAGTGTAAATCTGTATTTTTCAGTTAAAATGATATTAAACAATGTAATTAACAGAATGTTTTGTGACTTTTTCTTTTTTTTTTTTTCATTTATTTTAATTTATGGTGGATATAAAATACACATACAAACATGTATATTGTATTTTTCTAGGTGTAAATGTCTGCTTGTTTTTTCCACAGGCGGATGCAGCCACCAGCTTTTTGAGAGCAGCTCGTTCAGGGAACTTAGACAAAGCTCTGGACCACATCAAAAATGGCTTCGATATCAACACAGCTAATCAAGTAAGTGCCTTTTATACACTATGCACACACACGTTAAAACTCAAACTATTGTTTTATAACAATGGTATTAAAGTTATGAGATGGTGCTTTTGCTTTTTTGCTAGAGTAGTAACATAACCCTCTATCCTGAGAGTTATCAATGCTATTAAATCCTCACTATTAAGTTATAAATCAGTACTGCTGACTCAGTGCACAAAATGCCCGATAGCATGTCCTCCAAACTTTATTGCATTTATCCTCAGAAGGAATGCCTTATTTCTAAAGTGAGGTTTTATTGGTAAGAGGACAATTCATAACCAGTGATATATATTTATTGAAACCACTTAATCCTTCATATGTTCTGGGACATTTTTGGAAATTGACTTGTCTTGATCAGGTATCAATTCCTGAGGTATGGACCACACATTTTTTGTTCCTTATCTCTTGAAGAAAAATAATATCATTTTAAGTCAGCATTCTTACCAGCCGCTTGGTTAATCCCCACTGCTACAAGACTGAATGAATGTTTGCTGATTAAAAAATTAACTTTTGCACTGCCAGCTTGTTTGATTTATTGAGCAAGCAACAAATTGTGTCTAATTTTTAAGCAGTACATTTATAAGCCCCCACTGTCATGGCACTCACACGGGAACTCCCAGTGGTCTTCTAGACAGGGATGTAAAATTAAAGACCAAAAGGAGGATTAAAAATGTATGACTATGTCTCTCCCCCATAATTCTCTGTCTTTGGGTAAAGTGGTGCACATCAATAATTAAAACCTAGATTATACTTCCATCAATCTATTGTCTTACTAATTTTTATTACACCTTATAATATTGCAATTGTAATAAAAAGAAGAAAATTGTTTGATTTGAATTGGTAGTAAGAATAATAGAAGTACTTGTCATGATATTTATATAATCCCCAATAATACTAGTGCAATTATCATAGTAGGTCTGTTTAATTGCAGTCATTGGTACAAATTATAGTATTAAAGAAGACATATCGTGTTTGTGTCTGCTATACAACGAATCCTATGTGTATTACCAATTAAGAAAATATAACTGGAGAACAAAGTAAGTACAGAGGAGAGGGCGTGTACCAGGGAGCCGTGAAAAAAGGCAGCTCTAAAAAGTCTGCACAATATGTACAGTTTAGTTCACTCAAGCTATAAGATTTCATTGTTGACTGATAACTTGATTCTATTTGCACTGCTATAATAAGTTATCTCTGTAATATCTAAATTTACTCACGTTTTTGTTTAATGTGTTTTTATTTTTTTGTGTTTCTTTTATTTAAGTTAATCAAGCATGTGTATCTCTGTACTCTCTATTCTTTTATTTACATTTTTTTTTTGCTTATTACATAAATGGATGTATTTTTGGTTAATTTTCATCTCGTAGTACATTAGTGAAACATGCACTGGCTCTCCCTTGGTACACTATGAGGTTCCCGGCACAGTGCGCATGCTCCGAGCGAGGTTGTGTGATCCATTCGAATTGAGTGACACTGCAGTATGATGGTGCTTTTGCCATGGGAAACTGAGACCCCTCCTGGTCACATAGGTTATTGCAACCAGGTTTAAGTTTTTGGTCATTAGTGACTGTGAACTGCATTTTATTTCTCTTTTTACTCCCTCTTTTGTCACTAATGTTGTTTATTTCGCAAAATGATGTGTTACCGTTGAAATATATGTAAATGTAATCAAACAGAGTGCAAGGAAATTTATGATAAAGCCTTCGTCAAGTGTTTTTTTTACATGCCAGCTTATAAAGTATATTGTGTTGGATTCAGAGATCACAATGATGATAAGAAGCACTCTTTCTGTAGACAACAGAATGTGATTTTCAACATTAAATCACAATACTTTATGTTACCACTTGGTCTTATATCTGGGTACCATAATCATTTCATTCAGTCGTCCAGGAAGGTTCCATGTAGTTTTATACTTGTTCTGATACAGCTCAAGATCAGTCTAAAGCTGCTCAAGAAGGTTTTTTTCTATCCTGTGAATGTCACTTGTATTGATACTTGATCAAATAAGTATCTAGCTTCGATACAACCTACTATAGCATATTATATATTGTATATATTATTGTATATATTTTATAATATATAATGTTTTATAATAATATTTTATATATTGTGGAACCTAGGATTTGTCCCTTAATGCTATATTCATTATGGGATTGCACCAGAGACTTGCTGTTCTGAAACACGAAATCTGATTTGCGTATTTTTATCTTGTCCATTAACAGTTTAGGCACGGATATATCCTAATTAAAAATGAAATTTCAAATTTTTCCCTCAAAGCAATCTGGGTTTATGAATGCATTCATTTAATATTCATTCATAAAATATTCATTAAAAACTGTCTTTCACTGGTAATTGCAGTGATATAACTGACCTTGCTATATTCTGCTATCTCGCAACTTTTCTTTTGAGTAATTACACAAAATTCTTGGTAATTAAATACAATGAAACTATTATGAGAATGATGATAACGGTTATATGTCTTTCCTCCCTGTGTTTCAGAATGGTCTAAACGGGTTGCACTTGGCGTCTAAAGAAGGGCACGTCAAAATGGTCCTGGAGCTTTTACATGCTGGAATAGAACTTGAAGCCACCACTAAGGTATTGTCTTTAAATAAAACAATGAAAACATGTAATGACAATGACACAAGTACATGTTTCTGGTCTGGCTTTTGTTATATATACAGAAAGGAAACACAGCCCTTCATATTGCAGCATTGGCAGGGCAGGAGAAAGTGGTGGCTGAACTTGTTCACTATGGTGCCAATGTTAATGCACAGTCCCATGTAAGTCTGTACAAATTACTCAAATCTATCGTGTATATTTGTTTTCTTATCTATTTTTATGTTTGTTTGTTTCAACAGAAAGGGTTTAGTCCCCTGTACATGGCTGCACAGGAAAACCATTTAGAAGTAGTGAAGTTCCTGCTTGAGAATGGTGCCAATCAGAGTCTCCCAACAGAGGTACGACAAGTGTGAATTTATTCTCACTATCCCACTGCTTTTAATTATCACCTCAGACATCATAAGTAGACGTGCATGACATAAGAAAAAACTTTGATAACTGTCTAACAACATTTTGGGGAATATAAACGCTGATTTACTCAGTGTGGCCTAATTAAATAGTTAATTTACTAGTGCAACTTACAAATATAATGCCAAAACATGACTTAAAAGTAAACAATTTTTTTGGTTATGTTATTGCATTATTGTTTTGAATATCTTGAAAAACATGCATGCATTCTCACTGTGTGTAGTGTCACCTATCCACAGATCTGACCTGTAGCTTTGCCTTGTGACATTATCTGCTTGTTTCCATGAATGTTTAATGCCATATTGTGGAAAATCCATAGCATCTCCATGGAGACAGGTGTATGGCCAGTTAAAAGCTAAATAGTGCACTTTTAATTAGCTATAGCCTTAGATATGACTATTTTACACATTCCGTAGTTGAAAATATGTGTAAATACTTCAGTTTACTTTGTCTCTAGTGGTTTTATAACTGCAATTATCAGGCTCGAGAAAAAGTAATTCCTTCAAATGTTAAAAAAACATTTCCTATAATAGATTTCACACTGTAACCACTTGACATCCACGCTTTATTCATTTTCAAATGTGTTCATTGCTAGGTTCCCTTCTCCTGTCTACCTCCTAATACCTCCACTTAAGATTAATCTTACAAATCTAATCAAACATAATTGTATTCTCTCTCGTTATACTCTCCTTCAGGATGGCTTCACTCCCTTGGCTGTAGCCCTCCAACAAGGCCATGAAAACGTGGTGGCCCTGCTCATCAATTACGGGACCAAAGGCAAAGTTCGCCTCCCTGCGCTGCATATCGCCGCACGAAACGATGATACACGAACGGCTGCTGTGCTACTGCAAAATGACCCTAACCCAGATGTTCTCAGCAAGGTATGGTAAAGAATATGTTGAAGAGCTCATTTTACACTATTTATTTCTTCATCTAAAACATACCTGGAGTTTTCTCTCAAACGGAAAGAGACCTACTAAGTTTTTAAACTCCATGCACCTTCACTAGAATCATTTGGATAAACTGAGCCCTGGAATTGCCATCTCTACTTAACGAAATGTAAAAGGAGCTGTTAACTTCATGACATCACAAGATGGAACAGAGCATTTTGACCTTTAGACATGTAGACAGACTAATAATAAAGTTACATGTCTGAATTAAACAAAACAACTCCAGGCATGTTTTTGATGAGGTATCAACATTCTAACATGGCTAAAAGCTCACAAGAGTCAATTTTGGACAAAAACACAAGCTAACGATGTACAAGTATTTAAATAATTCTTGCTTGCAGACTGGTTTCACCCCCTTGCATATTGCTGCCCACTATGAGAACATGAGCGTTGCCCAGTTGTTGCTCAACAGAGGGGCCAATGTAAATTTTACTCCTAAGGTCAGTTTGGTTATTAAATGTTATTTAATATTCCTGTGATTTTTTTTCTTTCTAAACAATCTTATTTCTCTCAATTAGAATGGCATCACACCTCTTCATATAGCTGCCCGGAGGGGTAATATGATGATGGTCCGACTCCTGCTGGACAGAGGGGCACAGATCGATGCTAAAACTAAGGTATTTTCAAAAGACTTAAAACAGTTTGATTGAGTCTTTTGATATTTGAATTTTACGATAAATGATTTTTCTGTTCACGTTTAGGATGAGCTGACACCTCTCCACTGTGCAGCCAGGAATGGCCATGTTCGCATTATTGAGATTCTCCTGGAACATGGCGCTCCACTTCAGGCAAAAACAAAGGTTGGATAGCCTCTTTAAAATGTGTTTTATGGTGTGCCCGTTCTTCACTTGAACTGTACTTGTGTGTATGTGAATCTCTTGCTGTGCTCTTTCAGATGGCTCATTATACTGTGTCAGCCTAATCCTATTGTGTTGACTGTCTTACAGAATGGGCTATCCCCAATCCACATGGCAGCTCAGGGGGATCACATGGACTGTGTCAGGCAGCTTCTCCAGTTCAACGCTGAAATTGATGATATCACTCTGGACCATTTAACTCCTCTTCATGTAGCAGCCCATTGTGGCCACCACCGCATGGCCAAAGTCCTTCTCGACAAGGGAGCCAAAGCTAATGCACGGGCTCTGGTAGGTGATGCTTTTAGGACATTTTAGACTAATAGAAACAGTGATTTATTTTTTGATACACATAGTAACGATGACATTGTTTGCTCCAGAATGGCTTCACACCTCTACATATTGCATGCAAGAAAAACCACATGCGGTCTATGGATCTTCTGCTAAAGCACTCGGCTTCCTTAGAAGCAGTCACAGAGGTAATGAAATAAGACTAAAGACTAAAACTACTTTGGTAACTGAAAACCTGCAGCGCAATTGATCATCAAGTATGTTTGTGTGTATTCTGAACAAACCTTGTTATTTGTCTGTATGTGCAGTCTGGTCTCACACCTCTTCATGTAGCAGCTTTCATGGGCCATCTGAACATAGTTAAAAATCTGCTCCAGAGAGGAGCATCACCAAATGCTTCCAATGTGGTGAGCAACATATTAATGAGACATCATTATAAGTCTTGGCAGTGCTGATAGTTTGTGATATACTTTATGTATATATTTGTTTGATTTTATATCTGTATTGCAACAATATTACATCTACAAGAACTAACAGTTCACCTACAGTAACCCATAGTTCCACTCAGTAAATCACATGACTTGTGCATTTTTGTTCTGAATAGAAAGTGGAAACACCGCTTCATATGGCCTCAAGGGCAGGACACTGTGAAGTTGCCCAGTTTTTGTTGCAAAATTCAGCACAAGTAGATGCAAAGGCAAAGGTAGGTCATGAAAACAAATGTCCATATTTATAAATGAATATCCATTACTTGTTTGGAGATGAAAAAATATTTGATCAGTGTATAGTGTAACACACATAATGCATTGCGTTCAGGATGACCAGACGCCTCTGCACTGTGCTGCCCGGATGGGTCATAAGGAGCTGGTGAAACTGCTCCTGGAGCATAAAGCCAGTCCTGACTCAGCCACCACCGCAGGACACACCCCTCTGCACATCGCCGCCAGAGAGGGCCATGTCCACACCATCAGAATACTGCTGGACGCCGGGGCACAGCAGACTAAGATGACAAAGGTCAAGTTTACATCAGTACATATTTTGAAGAAAATATTACAGTTTTGTACACAAAATATATTTCCATTGTTATAGTTTTATTTTGTAGTGTTGTTTATTATAACTTCTTTAATGCTGTCTCTATTGTCTCAACAGAAAGGCTTTACTCCCCTCCATGTAGCCTCTAAATATGGAAAAGTGGATGTGGCTGAGCTCCTTCTTGAAAGAGGAGCCAACCCGAATGCAGCTGGGAAGGTGAGATGAGCTGTCTGTGATCCTGTCTGACCCTCAGGAACACCAGCAAAATGATGCTCTTTAAACATTAGATCTGCTTCTCCTCACGGATGATTAGTCACAAGCCTAAATGTTTCATATGTACATGTTCTTTATGTGTTTGGCCCTGATGTCTGTAGAGGTGGGCTTTTATATGTGCACATGCGTCTGTTTAACAGAACGGTCTGACACCTCTGCATGTGGCTGTCCATCACAACAACCTGGATGTTGTCAAACTCCTGGTCAGCAACGGAGGATCCGCTCACAGCACTGCCCGTGTAAGATGGCCACATAGAGTCTGCTCCAGTTTATTCTGGGCAACACAGCAGGACAACAAAATAACATTGTGTTACGTATGCTCTATAAATTGCTAAGACAATAGAATAAATAACTTGCCTTTGTCCCTATTCCCAGAATGGTTACACTCCTTTGCACATCGCAGCAAAACAAAACCAGATGGAGGTGGCCAGTTGTCTGCTGCAGAATGGGGCATCACCGAATGCTGAGTCCCTACAGGGCATCACGCCCCTGCACCTGGCCTCCCAAGAGGGGAGGCCTGACATGGTGGCTCTGCTCATCTCCAAACAGGCCAATGTTAACCTGGGAAATAAGGTACTGGGGATGAAATAAATAACAGAAGCAGATCAATATTGTATAAATAGTGAACATGTTTTAATTTGTCTTTCAGAGTGGACTGACCCCGCTCCATCTTGTAGCTCAAGAGGGCCATGTGGGAATAGCAGACGCATTAGTCAAACATGGAGCGTCTGTGTATGCTGCATCTCGGGTATGTGACAGACATTTTAGACTCATCATTGAAGCCAGTACAGATAAAATCACTCATGAGTGTGTTTTGCATTGTTTTTCAGATGGGCTACACACCTCTCCATGTGGCTTGTCACTATGGCAACATCAAAATGGTGAAGTTTCTTCTTCAGCAGCAGGCACATGTAAACAGTAAGACACGGGTAAGCTGTTCCCGTCACAGCTGTGGGCGACTGTACAGCTCTTAGTTTTATGTATAATCACCACTGGGAACATTTACATGGCTTGTAAAAATAACAAATAACAAGAATAATCAATAAACCAATAATTAGATGTGATTTTTGTAGCGTTTCAATCCCCAAGAGAAATCTGATCATGAAAAACACCTGGTCAAATATGTCGGTTAATCAGTGTATTCTTAGACCTGTATAGGTGCAAACAATCAAAGAAAAATCTGGTTACTGCGATCAGATCTAACAGTTTACATGACTGTGTGCGTGTAAACATAGCCACATATAGAGGACTAACCTTTGTTGTTATTCTTCGCCTTTTCTTCTTTCCCAGATGGGCTACACTCCTCTGCACCAAGCCGCTCAGCAGGGCCATACTGACATTGTGACCTTGCTGTTGAAACATGGAGCTCAGCCAAATGAAATCACTTCAGTAAGACTGCGCAGTAGAAATAAATACATACATTAAACGCAAAACTTTTATCTTTCCTATGTCCCATTTTCTTGTGTATTTGCCTTCTTTGAGTATAGAAATATTCTCAAAGAAGGCCTTACACTAGAGATACTCGACTGCATTGTAACTTGTGTACAGTCAATACATTGAAATATATTAGAAAGTGACCCTGATGTGTGAATATAAATGTGCATATTTCTATTGTTAGAATGGGACCTCTCCCCTGGGTATTGCCAAGCGACTGGGCTACATCTCTGTCATTGATGTGCTGAAACTGGTAACCGAGGAATCCGTTTCCATGGTGAGGAGATCAGCAGATATACTGATATTCTCTCGCAGATATTTTTCATTAACAAGTTTTATTTTTCTACATTTGAGTGATTTGCCAGATTGTCTCACATCTGTGTATTTTTGCCTATTATAGATTACCACAGAAAAACATCGCATGAGCTTCCCAGAAACAGTAGATGAGATACTGGATGTTTCTGAGGATGAAGGTACAATTCTTTTGGTCATTTCTAAAAATAATTATTTATTTACAGATAGCTCCTCCTTGTGGCTTGTGACATTATGCACACGTCAAATCTTTTGCAATATACAGTGCAATGCACAATTGTATCTATTGTCAGAACATGTGTAACATAATTTTCCATTTGTTTTGTAGGAGTTGCCCAGCTAACGTTAGGTAGGATTGTGTCTGTATTTTTTAATGGTTTGGTCCAGTTGCTAAACTTGTGCCTTCATTGCAATAGCCATTATTTTGTGTGCGTCACTAATTGTCTTTCTAAGTTCCTGTGACTGCTTTCAACGTTTCAACTCCAATTCACTCTTCTTCTGATTATACAAACCTCCGTCCTCCTGCAAATGCTCTGAGATTGTTTTGTCAATGTTCTTTTACTCATCACATATCTCTACCCTCAGCACTCACTGCATATTTGTCCGTGGACTCATTACCAAGAGGTCTATAACATTATTTTTTCAATTCCAAGAATTAAACCATCAAACTGCCTGACTAAGTCAGTATGTTATAATAACAATATACATAATATAATAATAATCATACCAGGACTATGTTATACCCTTCTACAGTACAATGATACAATACAATAATGTGATAATCATAACCCATTAGATGTTGAAAATGTTTCAAAAACATAAGAAAAATCATTTGAATTTGTGAAAAAACATTTTGGGCTTTGTTGGGCAGTCCATTCTAATTAAAGATTTTGTTTTACACTTGTAACGCTTACCTTCTTTGGATGAATTAGTTTTGTCCTCAAATTGTCGTCCTTGCTTTCCTCCTTCCTCTGTATTTGAGTACTTGACTCTTTATGTGCAAATTACTCCATACTTCAGACTCAACATCAGTACAGTATGTACTGTGTTCTGTGTACCTAATTAACATATTTTCCTTCAATGATTGACGCTCCAACACTTTGTTTAAATTCTGAAATTTCTTGTCTTATCACTTGATAAGAGATTTTTTAAGATTAAATTGCAAGCAAACAGTACATTACATTGTGTTGTAATTGTCTTTTTTCAAACTTGAAGATTGGAAGTTCTAATGAAACGATTTGCATCATGTCAAGTGCCTACTTACAGTTATATTACCAGTCAATTAGCCTGGTTAGACAGAGTGACTGTCATTGTATTCCATAGAGAGAAATTCAATCTGGCTGTGTTTGAATAGGATTTCAAGGTGTAAAGTACCGTATTTTTCAAGCTATAAAGTGC